>KL281154.1:0-10599 GCA_000699545.1 Podiceps cristatus
GGTTAAAATGACCCAACATCCCCAGAAGAAATGATATGAAGAACAAGGACATTTTGGTTTAAAGTTAGTAGTCAAATTCTCCAAGGACGTCTCTTGTTTTTGCTTTTTCAATTAACAGCCAAATATATGTTTTTAAACCACTTCCTTGATCTAACACTTAAATTGCCGACATTGTCCAAATTAGTGTAATTTTTTTTCCTGTAACGTCACTTGGTTCTTGGCTACTAACCTTTCATGTTACTCTTGGATTTGTCAGTTTGCTTGCCTGTGGGGGTTTGGGCCTGCTGCCCCTGCCCACTGGAAGAGGCTGCCTGCTGTGCTGCTTTCTGCTTTAACATTGTCCAGTCGAATGTGTAGTCATATTGGTGGTTCAAGGTCCTAGAAAAGAGTGAAATACTTTACTGTAACACATCTTAACTTCCTTATTGCTAATACCAAACCTTTGCTGAAACCCAGAACTAGGTTAACTCTTTTTGTAAGGTTCTTTGGAGATTATGAACGGTATATAAATGCCAAGTATTACTAACCTAAAGGGATTCTTGAAGCAAACCCAAATACCATCAAGCTGTATTTTCTTCACTGTTTACACAAAAGTCTGTATTTGTAGAAGCAGCACTTCCACACAACCCAGCTCAGTTGGGTTTGTTTTTTGTTTTTTTTTTTTGTTTTTGTTTTTTTTGGGTTTTTTGTTTTTTTTTTTTTTTTTTTAAATTATATATAGCTTTAAGGAGAGACTGAAGTATTGTAGATCATCAAATAAAAATTGCTTTGGATTCCAGAAACCTGGAGGGAGACTCTTGAGAGATCAGTACCAGCTCTTCTTGTGAAAGATGCTGTTCACTCCACAAAGCTGAGTTTATGTTCTGGTTTCTCTAACAAGCTCAATGAAACATCACTATGCCCCTCCTGGGCACCACTGCTAGTCCCATCACCAATCCCCAAACACAAAAAGCTTCAAACACTTCTACCAAGGGGTCAATTTCTTAAGATACTTCCAACAGAACTTGAAGCATAGGCTCAACCCTCTAGCATTAGTGGTCAGATCATGCAAGTCAAAACCAAGAGAAACTTTTCCTTCATATTTAATGTTGAATGGTATTTTTCAGGTCCTTTAAACAGCTTTTCACACTCTGAAATGGAAAGAAAGTCCCAGAACAACTCCCTACACCACACACATACAGAGCAGCTTTCTGCAGTGCACGTCTGACAGAGCAATTACCAACTGGTAAAGCACTGACAATTTTCTATACTTTTCCACTTTGAGACTGACCTGAAAAGAATACGGAATAATTGCCTCAGATACATGTAATCTGGTGCCTCTTCAAAGCGCAGGCCACGACAGTAGTTCAGATACATGGCAAATTCTGCAGGGAATCCCTGTAAATCAACAGTGTTAATCAAGCCATGGCTTGCAGCAAAAAGCTTCTAACTACCTTCTAAGAAGGCTAAAAGCTGTATTTCTGTCTATAATGGCAGAGAAAAACTGGCTGAAGAAGCATATGCGCAAATTCTACTTTGCCTCTAGTTACTCACTTATTCTGTATTTCGGAAAGTGTATTTGATCAGCAAGTTATCAGGTACACATTCCTTCCCTGGAATTGCCACCTGATACATGCTTTGTAATCACAAGTCCTCTGCTACCTTTAACATAAAACATATTTAAATTACTTCATTCATCCTAATTAAATCTAGTTCTTATCAACTACAACTGAAGTAAGTAGTTGTCTCTTAAAAGATTCCACTCATGTTTCCTTGATAATTAACTTGAGTATACTAGAGGCAAGGTCAGTTACCACTATTAAGTGGGAAGACTTAAACCATTAAGACCTCTTTCAAAGATCCCCTGCTTTACATATTTACATATTTAATGCTATATTAAAGCCTCATGTCAATAGGTAATAGCATATAGCATAGTGCTGTAATAAAAGAATGAAAACATGAGGTGTAACAGTTCAGCAGTTTAGAAGATGCTGTCAGACTGTAAGAGTATATAAATGTGCCTGTCTAGAAAGAGCAATCTTTGGTGGTGCTGTTTGATGTGCAAGAACTACCACGTGTTCTCAGACACCTTTGTTAACAACCACGTGGCTGCCACAGTTCAAGAGAAATCTTAAGGCCCAAAGGACAGCACTGGAAAAACATGATTTCGCAACATGGCTTTAAAGATCACTTGACATCCAATTCCACTACAGCCTCTTATTTCATATACAGAAGACAATGTGAACAATCTTGAAGAAGCAGAAACTATACAGACAAGCTATACAGCTCTACCTTGGTTTTATTTACCCAAGACCACATATTTACAACTTTCACTGTAGAACCTGAAGAAATGAACAAGCCTCACCCAAGAGAGCTGGAGAGCTTGCACAGCTGCCAGTCACCAAGAACTGGAATGATCGTGGCATGAACTACACCAAGAACAGCAGCAAATGCCTGCCCTGTCAGACACATTCACAGCCTTGTTGGGTGGCCAAACACAAGACATCCATGACTGCCAGAGAAGTATTATTCAGCAGCAAATGCCATGTGAGACTAATATATTAGCTTTAGTCTTCAAAACAAGAAAGAAAGCTTCCATTTCACAGTATGACATCATTTGGAAACTCTTACCTTACACAAAACCTCAACAGGAGTGGACATTTTCTTTTCACTAATCTTTTCATACTTTTGCTTCTTTGTTGCAGCCTGTGGAACATGTAGGTCACAAAATAAGAAATATTGTGCAACACTGGATTAACAAGGGCAGTAGCAAAAAAAATTTTTAAAAAAAATGACAAAAATCCTCTGGTCAACCAGAAGTATTTTATGTGAAATCTCCAAGTCCCACACACTTATTGCAAAGAGAATGAAGGTCAATCTGGTATTAAGATTTGGCCACAGTTTAATACCATTTGTCGCAGTCTAATGCTTCCATCACATGGCCCAGCTCGTGTAGTTCTATCTGCTGCTTTTGTCCATTAAACAGACCAAACTTGCATTTACATTTGCCAAAGTTCTATTAATTCCCACTCAGTACCCCATTCAAGGGCTGCCTGCGTGTTTCAGTAAGCAGCCATTACATTCATTTGCAGCTGAAGAGTTCTAGTGTTTCACAAGCTGCTTGCCTTTTTAGAAAACTTGCAGCTGCAACACCATTTGAGTTGCACAACTCACATGGATGAAGAAAAACAATTAAAACATGAAAACAAATCACTGAAGTCTATGAAACAGAAATAAGAAATATCTGCCATCCTTGTACTTGGCTACCATACATGGTAATACCTAAAACAAGACTGTTGCAGCTAATAATTATTCAGTCGTGCCATAAACTGAAGATATCACTAAAGCTGAACTTGCTAGGCAAGAGATTTCCAAAAAGCCACTAACAATGTTATTTTCCGCTTCCTAAAGAGGGCCCCAGCCTACAACAGGACAATAGTAATTTGCAAAGATGACATAAGCTATTGTTTAGCATAGTTTGAGACAGTTAAACAATACACATTCTGCCCTCTGCACCAGAAGCAGAAAGAACCTTTCTTCTACTTCTATAAATATCACAACTTGGGAAAAGCTGCTTTGTGTAACTGAAGCTAAACATTATATACAACCACCTATCCAGACTAGCAGGCAGAAGTATGATCCCTAAACATTAAAAAAAAACCACAAACAAAACAAAACCAAAACAGGAAGGGTGAAGAAAAAAAATAAAGCAACATAACCTACCTTTAATCCTTGCCAAGGCAGACTGGTTCTGTTGAAGTACATCAATACATAGCCTAGAGACTCCATGTCATCCCGACGACTGGAAAAAGGGAAAACCACAATGAAGCTTTTTAAAAAATTTTTTAAAAATGTTTTAATTTTTTTTTTTTTTGGGGGGGGGGATAAAACATAAGCTTTGGCGCAAAGGAAGGTCTCTTTCTAATACAGCCAAGGCATCTAGGTGTCCAGGATTATACTGGAAGGCATGTAACAAGTCTTCACGAGCAGGAAGGAGATCCTATTCATTTTTCAAGCAAGGAAAAGTCAGTATGTATTGTGCATGGAAGTTCCTACTTGCAACTAAGTTAGAATAATTTGGGAAACAAAAACTTTGGAAACTGAAAGACAAAACATTAACTGTTCTTCCCATTTAATTAAGTAGCTTGGATAGAAACTAAAGTTTTACCTGTAGGAACCACGGAATGCATTGTAAGGGAAATACATGATGTCAGCCTTAACTTCATTAAGGAAGATTTTTCCCTGAACCTTGCCACAGTCTGGGGCCAATACTGAACATCTAGCCCCAGAATGGGATAGCTCCTTCCATTCCTCACTTCTGTTAAAAACCTCTGAATTGTCTCCATCATTTTTAAAAGACAAGCAATGTTTAAAAAGGTGCATGCTTTAACCTGAGAGATGCCTCTGCCTTCTTCCCACAAGTCGTCTGTTTCAAGGCAGCTAGAGAACTCCTAAGTTATCCATCCAGAAACTTCACTAAGAATTTGCATGCAAACTGTCATTTAAAAGGCTTCAAAATTTTCTGTACTGCATATGCTCCAGGTCCACACTTCAGCCATATGAACACCATCATACTTTGCTACACAGCTTTCACGATTACTAAGGCTAGTACAGTTCACTGAAGTGGAAAGAACACACCACGGTTTTTTTCCTCTTGGCAAAGCTGCCTCTTCCCAGCTGTGGCAGAATCAGATTTCTCCTCTGACTGCCCCCCTGCAGCTAACATCTATTTAACATGAAGCAGAAAAATAACTTAATTTTCTCCTCCCAGCTCCCTTATCAAGGGAACCTGACAGGTATTGCTGCTGCTTTGCCACCCAGGCAGATCTGTAAGAAATGGTGGCAGGAAAGACTACGCCCCTACTACCCCCATAACAGAGTAAAAGGCTGAGAGTGGTACTGCAAACAGGATTACTCGTACAAGCAGCTCCCTTTAAGTGAGAACACTTAAAGGTTCTCTAAGAACCTGGACAGACCTACCTCTAGATCTTTGTATGGGAGGAAACAAGTTGTAGGGGATGCTTTATGTTATAGCTAACCCAATATAACCACAAATAATCACCAGAATGGCCTGCCTGTCACCCCCGTAACTCATGTTCAGCTCTCTAACCCTTTGGGGAACAACTTTAGGGAGCTATCCCAGAAGAAAATCAGCTTGGCTCCCTACACCATTTCACCACAAGGACAGAAAAGCACCAGCTGTGCCCAGGGGTCAGGGAAGAGAAGATTGGTCCACTCCTGCTGACAGCAGCTAGCTCTGAGGTCATCTCAGCTGCAACATGAAACCACAGCCAAAGACAGAGGGATGAAAAATGATACTAAGACCACAAACTCCAGCCTGCAAAACTTGCTAATTCTATTAGAATTGCAGATTTTAATCATCAACAGCATTCAGTAAACCAGTATGGGGCCATGACATAAAATTAAATTTTCTGAGAAGGCAGGGGTAAATTCAGAAGCAATGAGGGGATTAATAGTTTCCATCCTCCATCCAGTTCATTGTTTTAATGTTTAATTTCACAATTTTGTAGTAAGAAATGTTTAGTTCTGTAAATCTGTAATGGATATATTACATTTGAGCATATACTGATAAAAGTAATTTTCAGGATCTGGAAAACAGGACAATACTCTCCATTACTAAAACAAAAAAACCCAGTAACACTGCAAACAGCTCCTTGAGACAGCTGTCATTACCTATAGGAAAACACATCCTGTGACAGTTAAGTACAGTTGAAATACTCTGCCAGAAGCTTCAGGACTGGTTTCCCTTGATTACAGGCATACATTATTTGTTTGCCTCACTGTGGCTTGATTTAGACAGTTTAATAAGTTTTAGCATGCACCAAGCTACATTTCTCATTATATTAGGATTCCCAGTACCAGCAGAGATGGTGTAAAACCTCCATCTAAACTCAAAAGCTGTAGTCCTTCACAGTTCTCTCCCTTCACTGTAAGGTGGTAGCACAAGAAGGGCTCCCTTACAAGAATGGCTTTGGTTCTATGAAGTGTACTCCAGAAATGACCGTTGTCATTTACCCTACTTGACCCACATGTCAAGTGGGCTTAAATAATGACACTGACGATAATACCTAAGGAACCTTAAGGAAATTAAAGCAAAGATGAAACATGGGAGCATTTTAAAGCACCTAATATTTGTGAGTTACATGTTCTGTTGAAGCTAACCACTAGAATTTGTCATTCCTATCTTGATTAAATTGAAGGTCAGAGGCACAGACATTCAGGGAAGTTTTAACTATGTCTAAGCAACTTCAGCATCATGTGGTAAAGCACTATCATACTTATACATTACACTATCTAGGTATATAGGTAAGGAACAGAAGAGGGGCATTACTTCATAAGTACCTAACATCATCCAGATGATAAAAATGTGTTTGTTGATTAAGCAAAGCTCAAATGTATAAATACACACATGTACACATATACATATATACAAAGCCACTATGATTATGTATACCAAAAACCAAAATACAGCATGAGTAGAGGATCTTTAAATCTTGCTTACAGTCAAAAAGGATTAAACAATAGTTTAATAATTTGAAGGGAGGTAAGAAAACAGGATACCGACAACAGCTTTAGAATCTTTTCTGGCTACAGAATTGCATCTGAAGCCAGTTAGCAGCAGCATCAACAGGCAGCAACACAATCAGGAAAGTGCACCATTTTATTTGTGAAGATCCTCTGACAGATCCACATGAAAGTATAGCTTATTCTTTTAAAAAACAAACAAAACAGTTTGCAGAACATCCACCTCATGCCTGCAAGACTTAATATTCTCTTCAAAAAGCAAATTAGGTGTTTGGATTCCCCCCTCCCTTGCATAAGCAGCCAAAAAGAATCACAGAATCACCGAGGTTGGAAAGGACCTGTAAGATCATCAAGTCCAACCATCAACCAACACTTGCAAATGGATATGTACACTTATTTATATAAAATTGGTTCAGACACTTCATAAGCTTAGAAATAAGATCATCTTGCAGCCTCCAAAAGCACAGCAGTAATCTCCTTGAACTCACCTCTGCTCAATGCCAAGATGTGCATTGATACTGGCATATCGAGCTGTGCCAGTGAGATTTTTGTCTTCTCTGTATGGTATGTGTTGCCTTGTCCTGTTGTCCCGGTACTTTTTGGCCAAACCAAAGTCAATAAGGAATAACTTAAAGAAAAATGAAAATAGATTATATCCTGTACAATGCAAGGAATCCCCAACCTCTTTCACTAGATATTAGCTACATTTTAAGACATCCACACAATGTAACAGTCTACAGTTAAGAGGAAGCAAAGTGACAGTGCAGATCACAACTAGCTTTAACTAGCCAGTTCAAAACTTAACAGTGAATTAGTTCAAGCCTTTACTCAGTCCAGTGGCATAGATTAGACTGTGCTACTCAGCATCCATAGCTTAGTTTTACAACTGTTTTAAGTTACTACTATAGTTTGTATCATGTTAGCTCAATAACTACAGTGCACAATTTAGGAAGGAAACTTACTATGTGTGCAAGCACGCTTCACAAAAACCCACTCACACTTGAGCAGTTACATACAGATAGTTAATGGCAGCTCAGCAGCTTAATGCAAATAACGCACATCCTGTATTCTCCTGTCTCCTAAAGAACACTGGCAATTCTGCAGAGCATAAGGCCAAAAACCTTCAATAGCGAACAAGACATCTTGCTTTCAATCATATGCTCATTTTAAGACTACCAGAATGCTACCACAGCAGCA
Source organism: Podiceps cristatus (assembly GCA_000699545.1). Taxonomy (NCBI): domain Eukaryota; kingdom Metazoa; phylum Chordata; class Aves; order Podicipediformes; family Podicipedidae; genus Podiceps; species Podiceps cristatus. The sequence continues at coordinate 7,723 of KL281154.1, forward strand.
CGACACACTTGTTGATGATATTAACACAGTCGGGAAGCTAGAGCCTAGTAAATGGAATCCATCTTAGGTTTATAATAACCAAGCTTGCCCAGTGATGTGATATTTAGCAACAACTGAGCGCATGCTAACTAGCGTGCTACAGGCAGCCTTAACAAAGGTTAATACAGACCGTACCTTGCAACAAGATTTCAGGACTAGGCAAAAAAAGCTGAGGCGGAAGTACGTAAGGAACTTTTCAAACTCTAGCAATCACCCTTCAAGCTACAAATCATCAGGCTGAGCTCCCGATTCCAACGCTGGACTAATGCTACAACCCCTACAGATTAATGAATGCTGCAAAACTAACTTGCATGGGGGAAGGAGAAGACAGAAAGGAGACATATTCTGACTCCTGGACTGAGGAGAAATTCTCAGTAAAAATCTATTCAGTATCACCTTAAAGGTGATTCCAGAACAGATGATGTGGCTTTAAATGCACACAAGTACTGGAAATTGATAGGCAGGTATAGCTGCATCCAAGACTGAAACAAAGGGTCACTCTGGCACACCGAAGCGCTGTGAATTATAAAGTGACTCTCGCCATGGAAGTATCAAAGATACTGAAAGTTTCTGAATTGCACAGTAGGTGTTTTAGAATTCTGGTTGAAGAATATTTTCTAACTATAGTAGTCTAGACAGGAAAGAACAAAGCTAAAAACCTCAAACTAGTGATGTGTCGGAGCAGAAAACCTTGTGTTGAAGTCTTGCCATGGCTTACACGCAGCCACAAAGCACAGTAGTTCTACATTTGCCCTGAATGCTTTTAGCAAGGACATAAACCCAAGTTTTAAAATCAACTACACTGGTCAGATAAGTTCAGGAATGTGGGGGTCTTGTCTTTGTTGCACCCGCCACAGCTATCACTAGAGGTAGTTATTCACTTAGTGAGCATGGACATGTTCTCCTGCTACCAGGAAATTAGCAATTTTGATACTAAACTCCCAAAGCAGAGTATAAAGCTTCTATGTGATTACTATACTGCAAATGCAGCTTTCCTAGAAGCAAAGCCCGAGTTCAAATAGAATCCCTTATTTTCTGATTAAAGCTTTCTGATCTGATGACTGCCTCTGATGTATAGTTTGCAGTAGCTATTTTTGCAGGGTCCTTGCCTGTTAGTTTAAGCAAAATACTATCCCCTGAGAAGGAGGAAAAAACAAACACTAGGTACATCAGTCAGAATATTTTCATTGCACGTTTAGTTACGAACACTTTAAAACAATTCAAAGGCTTCATGTGCTTTCTGTAATCCTGGGGATCTTGCCGTTAATTAATGGTATGAAGGGACAAACTGCTCCTCAGGAGAAGAGAAAAAAAGGAGGAGAGAAAAGGAAAGAAAAAAAAAGGGGGGGGTGGGGAGAGAGAGAGAGAAAGAGAAGGAATCAATTCATCAACACAGACCTGGTTTATGCTAGTCAAGTAAATGTATATTATTTTACAGCACTGTTTTCTCCAGGGAAGTTTACTCTGTTCCCTAGTTTGAGCTTATTCTGTATTTCCTATTCTAGATGAGTGGAAGGCAAAGGCAATGTCCATCTTTGGATTAAGCTGGAAGATACAGCCTGATTCGGATGAGCACAGAACATACTGATGCCAGCCAGCAGGAACAGAGACATACTCCCATAGATAACCTCCTATCACCTTAATTCTGCTTGCTGCACCATCAGCAGGGAACTGGAGAGGTAGGGCAAGATTTTTGCCAAGAGGAAGTAGAGAAATAGATCAAAGTCTCTGCCTCAACTGATAAGAAAGTTTCAGAAGACAACAGAAGCCAGCTTCTATACAGCGGCTCACTGCCTCGGATTTAATACATGAAGATTATCATTGTGGAAAGCTACACACTGATTCTATGGCCGAACTCCCGAGCTATGATTCATATTCAGCAATTTCCAGCTGTCCTCCTATGAACTGGCTTATGTCTTCATTGCTCTCCAATTCATCTTCTCTTAAAGAGTCAGGAGTACCGCATTTAACATTACGATAAACTCACGCTTCTCCAAGACACAGTTTGTTGGAGTAACTTCATTCCACAAGCACAATGGATGAAAATGAGAGTCCTCGTTACACATTTGGAAATATTTTTGAACAAAAGCCACAAGGGAGTAAGTCTGGCTAAAGCACTAAAAGAACTTCTCTGTGTGCATTCAAAGACGGTGCAGGAACCCTACAGAAAAGCAAGCGGACAGGCCTATGCAGAAGACCTGCCATTTCACTAGGGCAATACGTCTATCCTTCCACACATTCCACCAATTGCCTTTGACTTTTGAAGAACAAAAGTAAAACCTGCTTCTGCCTCTGAAATCAAGCACGTACATTTAGCCCTTTTTCATATCAAGTTTAGAAATAATTCCACAATTTAAACAAGCGCCACAGGGAAACATCTTAGTAATGCTACATGTTTGCCAAGTATGTCTGAATAATGCCAACATAAGAGGTGCTTTTGCAAGGTCTACGTTCTCCAGAAAAAAAACCCAAGAACAAAACCAAAAACCAAACAAACAGAAAAAACCCAAAAATAAAGCACATGAATTTGGGGTTGAGGTTGGAATAGGAGACAGTTCAGACCTGGTTTAATCCTGAGAAAGATGGGTCCTGAGAAGTACTAACAGTCATGCTTCTTTTCCTCTTCCCCACTGGAGATTCTAAACACTGAACAAACAATAGAGGGTGGCAGTGCATCAAACAGTATTGCTTACATTGCAACAATGGCCGGCGCAGACAGGCAACACCGAGGCGTTCGAGAAAGAACAGGGTAGCCAAATGCCATCCTTCTTCCATCAAGCACTGTAGTTTTCAAAAAACTATGTATGTTCGTATTTTTATTTTTCTCTCTTCCCCCCC
>KL281154.1:10630-22464 GCA_000699545.1 Podiceps cristatus
CCAGGTGAAAATTTGAAAGATGTGACAAGGTAAATTTCAACTGTGAGCCACTCCAAAATTGCACTGCCTTGACCAGGGATAGCAATGGTGACATTTGGCTCTATTAAAAAAGGAAATTGAAGTTTTGCTTACAAAAGCATTCTTTGATTCCACAAACTGCCCTTCCCCCAAAAGACATTTAGAAAAGGTAAATCTTCAGTAAGGAAGAGGTAGAAGGCATTTAGTCACCTTAAAGTTTATTTTCATAAGCATGCAGGGCTTATTTCTAGCAGAGCTGAAAATTCATCTTTTAAGGAGGGAGCAAAATTTCTCCCAATAGCCAAATTAAAATTTGGAAAAAAGTTATATTTTTTTAATGACGTTTTTTAAATATAACTGACAGGAAGCTACTGGAACAAGATTACCGTGCTATTCTAGTCTTTGGGGCTGATTTTCTTTTAAACTGTGTATAGTCATCTCTAAAAAGCAAAGCTAAACTTAGTTACAAAAAGAAAAGTACTGTATGGTGGCAAGTGTTCCCTAGACAAAACACTTGGTTCCAAACTGAAGCAACCCATTCCTCATTTTGCTCATGTAAACCTATCAATTTGCACTTCCGTCAAGAACTACCTCCCTAATCTCAAACTCTGCAACATTAATGAAGCCCATTCCCACAGTGTTTACCACCATATCATTGTATGGCTCCATAACTAGTCTGCTAATGGGAAAAAAATATAATGGTTTACAGACAATTTTGTTTTTCATTTCAGCTGATGCAAATCTAACGTGTTCCTCCACTAAAGTAAGCACAGCAGCAATTTCTAGGCCATTAATCCACATCAAGATGAAACAGAGTGCAGCAATGCCAACCTAGCATGACTGTGCAAAAGTATAGAAAAATGGCCCATAAAGAACAGTTGTAAATCATAAACTAAAACTAGGAAAAAAAAAGTTTAAGTTGTACTCTAAGTCATGCCAGAAAATTAAGGAGCCTAACTGGTCAACACATCAGAGAAAAATAGAGCTCTACAGAGTGAAAGTATGAAACTTGGGAACAAGCAAAGTTTAACAGCAACAGGATTATTACATAAAGACTGCCTTTCAGCTGGATTTACAAGTTTTTCCAACAATGGTTGTATCTAAACATTCAGTGCACTGCACCTCTTCAGACAAGAGCTGTTATCTCATGTTAATCAATCTTTCCCCTTCTAACATTCATGGCCCTGAAGTTGGCATTCATACAGGCAAACAAAGGTAAACATTTTAAATACTAGTAGTGCCTAAAGAGATGAGACATTCTTGGATGGCATATAGAGAAGATAAGTGGGAATCTTGCTTCCAATAAACAGCTTTGATCACGTACATTTGTCCTTAAGTTAATTTCTATTAAGTAGCATGCTTAATGCATTGCCAATGCTGCCTGTCTGCCCGAGCTCGACATACAAGTTGCAGGATTAAGCATATTTCACTCAAGAGAACTAAAAATAAAACAAAATAAAGTATTCTTCTATATAAGGTTTTCAACAAGAAACATGCACTTCTGACTATGTTTACCCATCCAACAAGTAACAACAACCTCAGCCCACCCCACCCTTGTTTTTTTCCCCCCATGGAGTACAGGTATTCTACAACTTAACAGTTTCCCATCAACACATTTGCATAATCTCATTTATTTATACAGGTAATATTAGCTATCAGTTGTATCCACAATTCTGATGGCTGAAGGGTTCTCTTCACCAGTCTGCACTGCAAGATTTAATGCCCTGATAACTGGTAGGTCAGGAGCTCCCATGTTGGCACAAATTCTTTTCATCCCAGGAAGTCAGTCCCAAAGCCAGAGGTAAGATTTGACTTTATCATTAAAGAAAAAACGGCTATTACAACAGTCATCTTTATAATGAAACTCCATCATTGATAAAAGTAGCTAAGTATTCACTAGGGTTAGTTTATAAGCTCATTGCAAGCCTAGAAATCATCTTGCAAGCAAGTGCATCTCACAAGGTGGGTCAGAGACCCACACGTGTATGCCACTGCATTTAGAAGTGGACATCAATAATTCAAAGTTCTCGCATCAAAGAACCATGGTTTAGCATTCAAAACACCAGTTTTAGCAATGAGTTTTAAAACGGTTATGCAGCTTCAATCAAGTAACATAGCCACTCCCTTTGGATCTTTTAAACAAAGAGCATTAGACTAACCTTATTACAGTGACGCCCAATACCCATTAGGAAGTTATCTGGTTTAATGTCTCTGTGTATAAAATTCTTTGTATGCACATATTCAATTCTACTGATCATCTGCAAAAAAAAAAAAAAGCCAAAAACAAAACAAACAACAGAACAGGTAAGATTACAATGACAGCTACACAATTCACTTAAATATTCAATGAAAGCATGAATTTTTTAGTATTACCTTCATCTGCAACTTAAGCATATAGATTTGCTTAATGAAAAACAAGTCCCTTTTTAATGCTGTTCAAATACATTTATCTTTCTTAAACGCCAAAATTCCATAATCCTGGTCAGGAAATGGCAGATTAAATACCTCAAACTATTGCCCATACATTCAAGTTCATGTTCTAACTACAGTGTCCCATTAAAGACTAATTTCTTTTTCTCATTTCAAATAAAGATCTTCTATACCTACCGTAAGACAATTTTAAAGCTCATTCCCTCCCCCTGTCCCAGTTATTCATTCATCTGGTTATTCATTCATCATCAAGCATCACTCTTCCAGGTAACAGTTTTCACACAGCAAGTAACAACTTGATTGTGGCCCATACTGTCATATCTAGGCTACTGCGATCCAGGAACAAAAGTCAGCAATGAAGACACAGAGAAACTGGCACATTTGTATCATCATATACAGTTATGCAATTTCCTGTGCATGAGATCACAGGACATACATTTATGTGGTACAGCTTTCCACCTACTAGAACACTCTTCACACAGTCTTTAGTGAGTTGAATTGGTACAGCATCATACCTTTGACAGCTGTTCTACTGGATCATGCCCTAAAAGCCAGTTCCGTGTACTGATATCATACATCCGTCTAGGTTTCCCAGATGACAACTAATTAGTGTTTATCATCCAAAGGAACACTGCCTGAAAACCATACAGATTCCCTGGAGACGCTGCAACACCCGAACTCCAGCTAGCTGAGCAGACAAATGGCTCTCTAAAGCAAGCATACCATTCACTTAAGGCAACCAAGAACGGGGACAGCTGACCTTGTCTCCATACAAATGCCATGAGCTTCCTTGGCCAAGAGCCTGGGATTCTACGAGCATCTGGCTAAATGACAACTCGGTACTAACATCAATTACGTAATATTAGATGAAATTTAAACTACCATTGAAAAGTCAACTCAAGAAACCCTTACTGCCTTTCAAGTAGCTGAAGACAGCATAATCGTGTTATTTATTAAATAGCAAGAAATAAATATAGCTGGCTCTTTCAAATGCTGTACTCTCCAAGACCAACTTGAAAATACAACAACTGCTAGACAAAGATTTAACAGAGGCCTTGATTAAGTTTGAGGAAGAGTGGCCTCTCCACTAACAGCTTTAAGAACCGTCTTTAATCATCAGAACAACCAAACCAGTATTTATTAGCTCATGGTCTGGTACTAGAAGTTACATGACGTATGCGAGTGCCTCATGACATACAATAAGAACAGACCCATAGACTTGCATGTTGCCCATCTGTCACTGCGGCCGGCCAACATGTAACAGGTTTCCACTGAACCAGATCATCCATAACTGGAGACTGCTTCAGACTGTCTAACACCACCCCCACGGCTGATATCAGGAGTTAATGCACCCATATCAGTCTTGATACTTCATTACAGTTGCACTCGTTAGATCTGCAGCATCAAGGAGTTGGTATCTGTGCTGCCCTCCCACTACAGGCCTCTGTTCATTTTGGTTGCCACAGCACCAGAAGCCACCATTACTTCATTCCTATATAGGTCAAGCATCCACTTAGCCATATGCATTGCTGCATAACACATTATTTAACCCACATAAAAGAACCATGCTGCACAAAATACTTTAGGGTTTTTAACTTCCTCACAATAAGACCTGTACATACCTGGTCTGCTAACATAAGTACTGTCTTCATCGTAAACCTGCGAGAACAGAAGTTGAATAGGTCTTCGAGGCTGGGACCAAGAAGATCCATAACTAGAACATTGTAGTCCTTTTCTTGACCATACCACCTGCAACAAAGAAAATTATTCAGCATTAGCAGGAATCCTAATACAGCCCAGGATACCATTAGCCCTCTTGGCTGCCAAGACATACTGCTGACTTTCAATTCAATCTTGAAAGCTAACTAAAAACTAAGGCTAGCAGTGCCTTAGTCCTCCCGGAAACAAAGTCTGAAGACAAAACAGAATATACAAGTTGGCAAGTGTGTGTGTGCACACGTTTTATTTTTCCTTAAAAGGAAACATTACTACACTTTAGCAGCAACTGAAATGCCAAACACCAAAATCAAAATGCAACAAAAACAGAAGCCATTATATGTCAATATGCTGAGGTGTGTGTACAAAAGTCAGAACTGAAATTCGTTTGCAGGACACCTTACACTTCTGTCATTGTTTTGTGTGTTATTTAACTTCACAGAAGTATCTTTAAATACTTTAGGCTTTGTTTTCAGGTATGACTTCTCTGCAACAGACCAAAGCAGCTCATGCAGTTCTCATATACTACCTCTTCATTCATTCATCCTAATTTAACAAATGACAACCAAGTTCTACTGTCCTATTAAATAGAAGATAAAGGCTCTTCACCAGCTTTTCAACATCATAAAGGGAAAAACACTTAAGTGTCATAACCACAAAAATACAAATGTAGCAAGATATCAACTGCAGCCAAACAGACACTATCCACCCTTAAGTGTCTGATATATCAATTCGGGGCAAAAAATTAAACATTACCAACACTGTGAGGACAAGCAGAAGGCCTCCCATGTGTATTTTTCCTTCCAATCTATGCCTAGCATTTCCATCATAGTACTGCTTTATGCTATCTGCAACTAGAGTAGTATTTCACCACCTAAGCTGCTTGAGAAGACCTGAGTCACACCTTTCACTCAGGCAAATCTCAGCTGTGAATTTACATACTTTAAATTGATACTGAAAGACAGAACCTGTGTATTCTTCTCTTCTGCACATTCCAGATATCTACAGTTAAGTGAGAGGTGTATGTGAAAAACTGTTTATGAAGCTGTGCTGAGTACTAGTACATCGCTGTAAAGATTCAACACCTTACTGATCAGAAGGCTGCATTTTGCCTTTGCTGGGCACCTAGTCCTTAGGACCTAGTGCCAGCAGTCAATGCATAAGGCACTGACCAGCTCTCTCCTGGAGAAGTCTTGAAGTTTTCAACAACAGTGGTACAGATAAGATATATCAAGAGTATACCCCATAAGAGCATGCAAATAAAAAAACCAAAAACACACAACAAACAAAAAAAACCCCACAAATCCCACATAAAATCAAGATTCAGCTCAAGCACTGTAGTAGCTGGGGCTTAACGATCTGTATAGACATTTTATTTCCACTTTAGGCAATGGCTCCACAAGACTAATGCATAGTTGTCTGGAAAACAGTTACCACTGATAAAGCCGACAAATTCCTTGGTATTCACAGGATTCCAAGCTTAGTCAGGGTAGTAAAGTAAAACATTTACAAAACTGCAGAGAAAGGATTTTGTATTTGGATTTGTTTCAGGAACTACTGGCCTGTACCTTCCCATTGTCAGAAGTCTAGTAGAAACAATGCACTTTGTAATGCATTGCCATAAATTTGATGGAAGTAATGTATGAGCCATGGATCCTACTCTTTGTTTTATGGGTCAGTCTAGGACCTTATTCATTCCCTAAACCAAGAGGGAATGCAGAAAATATGTATTTTGAAAGCAGTCATTCAAATGAAATGTCATCAAAAACAGTTTTCCTCCAACATGTTAATGATCATACCAATACTTTTAAGTACTATTTATCAGTTTTCGCCTTCTACAAATTCACTGAATGCACCATGATGTACAAAAAACCCCAAACAAGTGACTCAACTAGGAAAGCATTCTGATGTATTATTTGACGAAGCCTGTAATTTACAAAAAGGTTAATAGTCACACTGCAACCTGACACTGAGCCATGAAACAGATGCATTTTGAAAAGACCTGCCTAGCTAGGCCCTTTTAAGGACTGATCACAAGCTAGTTTCAACTGCAAGAGCAACCAAGAGTATTTTAAAAATGCAATGCAGAGATGGAAAATGAGTCAAAATGAAACACTGTTGAAAAAAATTCTTTATCAACTACAAATCAGCTTCAGTTCAAGAATTACTGACTATGCTTGTAAATCTACTTCTTGGTTCCTATCGAAGTCACCTATGCAAAGAGCTGAGTAGTTTTGACAAGGCTCTATAAACAACTCCATAGGTCATAGATTAAAATGAAACATTATGCTCATCTAGAGCAATGAAAACTGGACTAAATGACCTGCCTAGTTATTGTGTCATACAAAATTTATGTTTGTTGTGAAGAAGTCTAAAAAATAATGAGACAAATTGAAGCATTCTAAGGAGTAAATCAAAATCTAGATAAAATATTATTTTCCTCAAGAAATGGAAGTCCAATTCAGATGCTGAGCACAATTGTTAAGTATAGTAATGGTTCAGTGCCCAAGAGACTGCAGTATAAGGGAAAAGAATCAAAGATCAGTCTTCAGCTGAGCTAAGAAAATGTAGTTACCGCATCACAGAAAAAGTGAAGCTGATGAAGAGGAAGCTTACCCTGGGAGCTACACTTCAAAAAGCATGTGGTTTCTCTATAGGGATCTCTCTGCTTAGGAAGTGCAGTAATTCAGGTTGATTGCACAACCTCCATTTGGCCTACTTCTGTATATGCACAAGAAAATGTTAATCTCCTGACCATTTTGCACTGGTGGAAAGCAGAATCAACTCTGCAAAACAAAGAAATAAAATGGGACCTCTTCACATTTCATTGTCATGTTTACCTGCCTGAAATTCTTCACAGAAGACTGCTACATCTATTAATTTCACTACTGGCAGCTGAAATTCCTGCTAGGGTATTGGAGTAACTTGTGCTTTGTTTACTTTGCTAACACTGCAAGTAAGTTTTCGTTTCCCTTGGAACATTTCCAGGGAAAATGGGATTAAGTAGTAAGGCTACATCATGTCCATTCAAAGTCTAGTAGCTGCTACTACTGGCAGCTCTGTGTAAAAATGTTAGAAGTCTTGGCTCTTCTTAGGAAACCTCAGATATTATGATACATAAGACCTTGGCAAGTACTCCTTACTCCCATATTCTCATAATCAATGTAAGATGCCACATAAACACACGTTTTGGATGAGCACAAATTCAGAGCACCTTGGTATGTGAGTTTTAACACTACTGGGCTAAAGTGCAAAACAATATGGCAACAAACTGAACCCAACTCTAAAAAAAAAAAAAAAAAGCTAGTGTCTCAAATGCTGCTGTTGCAGCATTTCTAATACTGCAACAGCAATGAAACTTTGAGTGAACTACTAACACAAAGGAATGATCCATACAAAGCCCACATCTGGTTAGAGCTACACAGACTTTTTTTTTTTTTAAAGCATACTTGGAAGTACTCTCTCATACTAAAGTTGAAGAAGCAACAGCAGCAATACATTTTAAGGAAATAGAGTTTCAGAGGGGAGTGGAAAGTGGAAGCAAGAAATTTAACTACTTGACAGTTCATTTGGGTGGTTAATGACTCTGCATACAGTTATATACAATGTATTTTTCCAAAAAGAAAAGTTAAAATTACTAGACTAGGAAAACCCATTATTTCTCTAATTCATTCCCACAGTGCTGTATGCCCCATTAGGAAATACATCCTAAGCAGAGAATTTTGATTCTGTAGCACAGGTCCATTTATATCAACCTATGCCAAAAAAACCCCACAAAGTACGGATTATTATCAGCTTTCCTAAAGAACAGCACAACATGATCTTACTGAAGACTACACAAAACACTAACAGGAAAATATTATTATGAAGAGCTAAGATTTATCCCCAAACTGTCAGCTTAACACTGTAACATCTGATACAGCTGTTAATAAACCTAGTGCATATTCAAGCTGTAAGGTGTGCCCAAGCTCACACATGCATGAAAATGCTTCGTCACTCTCCCTTGCCTCATCAGTTTAAAGCTACAGATCAAATTACTACATAACACTTAGAATACAGTAAATATCATCCTTTATGAAACTTTCAATCAAAACATGGTTAAAGATTGAACAGTGACCTTAATCTGACTTCAGTAATTTACCTAATTTGAAAGACCAAGACTCACTATGTCAACAGGTTTCCAAATCATACAGTTTAGCAGCCTGATATACTGCCCCACTATACACACAGCTGAAATTTTGTAACATCTTGAGTTTCAATATTTGTAGCTCTATACTGAACAACTAAATCACATGACACAGTGGCCTGAACTATTCGGTTTCCAAATCCCATACAGTAAAGCGGGTATGATGCCAGGTCACATGACAAGTGTTTACTTGAACTCACATGGGGTGTTTTTTTTAATTCCCTTGACTAACCTTGAGACAAGTGAAGTGCTGATGCACATCTAGCACCGAGTAGCAAATACTGTAGTCAGGTCTACCCAAACTTAAAAACATTTTCCATTTTCAGAGCTGCATCTTTCAAAAATGGTACAATGTCTATTTCAGCAACTGCTTGTTTCATAAATAATGTCAGTGACAAAATAAATGTTTGAGGAAATGTTAATAGTTAAACAAAAAATCAAGCTAAGGAAACATTACCGTTGGTTATTATAATATTCTCTTCACACCTAGCGTATCTTCCTCTGAAAGGATCAAATTGAGGCAGGTCAACTAGCAAAGAGAGGTGGGCAAAGGGCTAATTCAGAAGATTCACATGAAAAACAATCTCAAATTCAGATCAAGATGAACTAAATCACTGAGTAACTAACTGTACAGCTGTTTATCACTGGTAAAGAAACCCCAAACCCCATGCATTCTGAAACCATGAGGCAGTAATGGCATTGTCACCATTAGAATAACAGCACATCATTCTGTCTACAGCTTATTACACACAAAACCAGAACATCAGCTCAGTGTCACAACAAAGTATTCCTACTAACAGAGTAACTATAACAAGACTATTTTGTTCCAGCTTAATAAAAGCTCTCTTCAATCAACACCTGCTTTGCCAGGTAACCTATCCTCCACTAAAGGCTTCTGTCAATTTGATCACTAACTATTCCAGTGGAGGCTGTGGCAACCTGGCATTACAAACAGAACCGCAGAAGGTCATGCTTTTGTGAGACTTTAAAAAAAAAAAAAAAAAAATAAAAAAAAAAAATAAAAATCTCCTGGTGCCTCACTGCAAGAAAGTACAATGCTTCTGTGACAAGACTTGAATAGTTAAAAATCAAACCTTTAGACTTCTAGAAGCCTTTATGGTCACATAAAAAAAAAGGCCGATTTGGACTTCTTTGATATTACATAAACTTTTGACACTTTCGTAACTCCTAGCATGTGACTCTGTGCAGTCCTATGCAGTTTTCCAGCACTTGGGCTTTCAAACACCAAGTGGAAGAGTTCACATGACAAAAATGGGAGTCAGAAGAACTAAGGTGGATAAAAAAGCTATTAATACAAAAAGTGGGTGGTGAACAAGCAAGATGGTAAAAACTTAGTATTAAAATTATCCAAGATCACCTTACTAGTAAGTTTGACAAGTCAGCAGGGACATGAGGGTGAATATGCAAGTCTCGAAGGCCTCATGAACACAAAGGATTCAGACATCCTACAGAAAGCCAAATGACTCTGAACTGATGAACACTCTAGAATTTTATTTCTGCAAGCACTAAGTCATTTGTATAAAAGTCTCTGAACTAGGCATTAGCCAGATGATGCAACTGAAGAGAAAACACAGACCTCCCTATAATCATATAGCTCTAATATCAGGCATCACTGAAAAATAGTAAGTAATCCTAACCAGTAGAAGTACAGGTACTCTACACAGTATCCGCGAAGCAGTCGGTATCAATGCTTTAGGCACTGATGTGCAAGCCCCATCACCAGCATTCAGGAAAGGAAATCCAAATCAGAACAGGGACAGAAAAGAGACTTCAATAAACATAGGAAGGTGGTGACCTCTGTAATCACGGATACAAACAGCTCAGCAAGGCAGCCACAGAGTTACGCAACTATTCTTTATAGATACAGAAGACTAATAGGGAGAAGGTTATTAACAAAAAAACCCAACCAAACAAAAAAAAAATTATCAGGGAAGAATTAAATAGGGGCTGACTGCCTATGGGTACAAGCATTTATCTTTAGGCACAGCAGCTCACTCTGTCTGACAACAGAAACATGAGCACTGCCATGCTGGCCTAGAACATTTTAACACTGCACCTGACTGATTCACAGGAAGAATAGCCTGTTGTCTGAAACAGGTGCTGGATTTGGACCAAACAAGTCCTTTCTGGTCCCAGTGTTCTAGACTTCTCAGGACAGACAACTCCTCACACATGATTCAGACAAACTGGGAAATATACTCTGCCTGTAATAATATATTGAGTCTTAACAGATACTGAAGCAACACACCTAAGAAAGGTGATCTATCATCATAAGATTCATGTCTAAATCGACACATTTTATATTTCTAGTTTATCCTCCCTTAAGTGCACTTAACTGATAGCCAGCTAGAAGTAATATAAATGAACTTAACAGAATATGGCATGACTGAAATACTAAAGTGGAATATTTAGCAGATGTCACCCAACATTAGTTGCCATGGTGAGTATGAATTAGGCCACCCAAGTACTAAATAAAGAAACAGCAATGAACACCCTACACCATGAAGTTAGATAGACTCTATAAATAAAATCCTGTATCATTTTTGTACAGTTATGAGAGAAATACGAATACATGAAGTATGCCAGTGCAACTCATCTCCTAAGCAATAAAGTCATTTCATCTGCCTAGTGTTATGTTGCGTACATACTTCCCTGTAGCTGACTTGCTGTTTTGCTAGCTGAGGTACATTAACACCTAATAGGAAGTGAGGAAAACATAAGTCAAGTTTCCACCATAAAAGCCAGAGGTTCTGTTCAGTTGAGAAGGTAAGCCATTAATCTGCAATAGTTACAGGAAACATCACAGAGGAAAAAAAAAGTTTCAGTACTACCCCTGCTGATCACCTGTGCCAAAGAGTAACACTGAACTGGAACTGCATACTTTTGCAGCAGTTTCTGCAAAGGCTGAGCTAAGGCAAGGTGGAAAAAAAAAATAAAATGACAGCTTCATTTGTTTTCAAACTGTGGTCTCTCTTGGATGCTCCTAAGGAGTCTACAAAGATCAATTAAGACAGAAGTTTAGACTATTATAAAACATGAAATAGACTATTTAAAGATATTCATTATCTCTGCAGAAAAATTTCAGTTATTAGAAGACTAGCTTTCAATTCTACTTTGAGCTACCAGAACAAGAGGCATTCTCCTACGTAGTAAAGTGGTTCTGCCCTTCAGTATGCAGCCTTAAGTAATAACAGCAGGTTAATTAATAGGAGGCTCTATTGCTAGAACCTTACTCCTCACTACTTGCAGACCTAGATGAAAGCATCAGTCCTACCAACAAGAATAAAATGGAAAACTTTTCAGATTTACCTGACTACTAGTTTTGTGTGGGGTTTTTTGTTTCCCCCCCCGCCTTTGTTGTTTTTTTGGGGGGTGGTGGGTGGTGTTTGGTGTGTTTTTTTGGTGGTGGGGTTTTTTTTTTGGTGTGGTTTTTTTTTTTTTTCCCTCTCCCTCTCTCTCTCTC
>KL281156.1:0-16251 GCA_000699545.1 Podiceps cristatus
CAAATATATATATATATTAAAAAATCAGAAGAAATTCCCAGCTCATCCTCTCTGGGTACTCAAGGTGCTTTGTGCAAATAAAACACTCGAATATCTGTTTTCTCCATAGTCCCAGAGGGAATGTGAACAATGTTTTAAAAACCAGATTTATCTGAACCTTATGTGGTATAAGGTGAAGTTCTTCCCTGAAGTATACCATGGAGTCCTGCCCTCTGCACTGCAGAACAGGTCTGCTGTCTTCATGTATCACTGTGGATGCAGATACAAGTCAGCAGATGTGCAGCATGGAGTGCTCCATGCAGAGACAGGATACATTTTTACTGCTTTTGAAAACCAGATTAGTAGAGACAGAAAAGGTGAACAACAAAACAAGTAAGATTTAACTCTTTCAGATAATGATGCATAGAAAAAAAAAAAACGTGGGCAAAAGTGGATCATCGAAATATGAAGCACAACTATTTAAGCAGAGGATCAAAATGGTTCTCAAAATCATCTATTTGTGCAGTACTACATGCTGTGTCATAACATGCATTATTAATTTTTCAGCAGAGTAATTCAACAATATTTTCTGTGCTATGTCACAGATCAAAGACTTGGGATATTTTTCCCATAAAAGATGACAACTGTGATAATTATTTTTGTTAACATTCCAATGAGCCAACTACATTATTTTTTGTTGGAAGCAAATGCAGATCATTATTGAACCTTCCTTGCATTTTCCTCTTTGCTAGAAGGTAAATGGGATGATAATTTTCTTTCTCTGTCAGAAAATAAGATGAATTTAAAAATCTGTTTATACTGTAAAAGCACCGAAGTAATAGAGCAAGGCAATGTGGTCCATGGAACAGTTGCAGAGCTTTTTCAGTTATTTCCATGAAATCAAACCTCTACCTTCAGTCCCTAAGGACTAGATTTTTAATAAGTCTTGCAGTGCCACCACTGCTCTACTGTACCATCTGCTCTTAGAAGTGAATCAAGAAACAAAGTGAATTTTGGAGGCATTGAATAAATAGCTTCTACATACAAAAACCAGACAAGGACAGTCTTGAATTATTTCTGTTTCTTTAGAATCTCCCTCGTGCTTAGACAGTTCTGCATGGTAAGTCATGTTGGGAGGTAGGTGATGTATTTAACATGCAGCAAAGCGAGTTATACAGAGTAACTTGCTACTTAGCAGTAAACTTTGCTGCTGTAAGGATTGTAATTCTTAGGGGAATAATGCACAGAGTAACCAGACATCCCCACATAGCTGATGCTTTGCAGGTCTTTCCCCTGCTTGTATCTTGTTCCAGAGATGCAAGACATAAGATAAGGGAACCTCTCACTTCTAAGCAGCTTTCTCCTTGTGCTCCTTTCCGAAGCGTTCTCCTTTCAGTTCCCCTGCACCCTGTAGGAGTACATGGGACCACACAGCTTACAATTAATGCTTGAGAATAATTATTTTTCAAGTATATTACTAAAAATAAAAGGTTCAAACTAAGGTATCAGAAAACGTGGGTGCTAGGAAATCTTACCAGCTCTGAAATCAAGTAAAACACCACCCTGCTGATTGACTGACCTTAGGAGGTCAAATTACAGTGTTGAAATCAGGTGTAAAAATCATTTTATATGGAGGAGGCAGATTAGAGTTCTGAAATAAGATCTCTTTATAGAGTATCAAGCTATGCATTTCAAAGTGGTATCCTGATGATTTTTGCTCACAGGGGAATAAATGATCAAACACATATCAATAGCTTTGATCTATGTAGTACAGGTGAAATGACACCTTTTAGTAGTACACTTTTAAAAAAATGTAGATTCAGTTAATTTAATACTTCCTATTTTGTCTTTCCAGTTAGCATAAAACTTGTGAGCACAATGGCCTGTTACAAGTAATCATTGACTCAAATCTTTATTACTGTCTTTGAAAAACTCTTCAGCATATGCCTAATTTCATTTCCTCTTGCTATCTGTAAAAGTCTGTGCCTGAAAATTTTATATTTACACATTACACATGTGTTTGTTATGTGGGCTCATAATGACAGGCAATCAGAAAGTGACAATATTAGTGTCTACTATATGATAAATTTTGAACACAGATCTTAATAGCTTTTCAATATTTCTCGTGCAACCAGCATATAACAAGTTGTACCTAGTAACCACTGTTCAGTCTATTTCTCAGTATTGACTAGTATTACTTGATTACAACTGATCGCACATTAAGGACTTTCTTTTGCACTACATCATGACTCCTTTCACTATGCTCTAACTTGAAAGAAATTCTTTAAGCAGAGGAAAAAAAAAAAAAAATCTGTAAAAGCTTACCAGAGATTGTGCAGATTGGAAGACTACACCACAGCCTCAAAAGATCTCCACAGAGAAAAAGAAAAGAAAATCTCTATTTAGTAAGTTCACTTTTTATGCAACATGTCAAATTCTCACACCAGTAACTGTAGAGAAAGCTCAGTAGGAACTTAAGAGCTGCAACAAAGAAAAACTCAGTCACTACAAAGAGTATCTTATAGTTGAATGCTCATGCTTAAATTGTGTTCACAAAGCTTTTTGCTCTCAACTTTAAGTTGCCACAGATTGCCATGGGACCTGAGGTCAGGAACTGGGAACGTTTTTTAGTGAAGTATCATAGATAAAGCTAACTTTAAACTTTCATGACAAAAAGTTTCCTTCAGTTTGGTTACTGGATCTACACTCTGTCTAGAAATCTGGAAAATTTCTCAACGCTGAAAGGATTCTCTCTGTAATTGCAACCTTTACTGCCCTGTACTCTATAGTTAATCTCATCATTTCTTTTGGAGCACTGTTGACAGCTGCTCATCAGAAAACTGAAGTAGAATTTAAGCAGAATATGTACTGGCCTGTTAAAGCTTTCGGACAATTTTCTTCCAGTGTAAATCAACATGTTCATGATCATCTAATTTAATATCATAAAGGAATTGAGTCTCTGTGCTCAGTCACTCTTTGATAATTGAAGTAGGGATTTTATGCACTTGAATTCAGGAAAACAGTGCAGTCCTAAGGAATGGATGGTTTGACCGAAGAGAGAGTAGTGGTTCATCTGTATCACTTTTTAGGGTGCAGCCCAACTTTAGCCATTAATGATGCAGCTATACACACACATGTAAGGTGGGTAGTTTCTTGAAATTATTTGGATTGTTCAGGAAACAGAAGGCATTATGAGTTTTAATGAAAGCTGATGCTATCCCAAGGACCTACTGAAAAGGGGGTGAAACAGACGTTTCTTGCATTTTCTGCTTCTTGTGCTGAGCCTGATAGAAACAGATGCTTGGAAACTTCCTGTATTTGGAGCTGCTATATTGTCCTTGGCTTTCATTTTAAAAGCAAAAGATTCCAAATACAGGATTATATTGTCAACTTCACTCTTTCTTTGCAAGAGTTTCTCAACAACAGTTCATTTCAATGAGACATGCCACCACATCAAACCTTTAAAAAATCAATTTTATGTTATATTTTCCTTATCAATTGAGTTGATAGCACCCAAATTTCAAGCCTGAAGATGTGCATATGATTGCTATATCTCAAGTTAAGAAAACTGTTCTTAATTCTGAGGAATCCCTGAAACTGCAATTTTACACTATATGGAAAATAACTTTATTAAACATTAGCTGCTGCTGGGGCTATCTTCAACTGCAAGCTGAATGAATTCCTAATAAAAGTAATTTTATAAGAATGTGCAGAAAACTGGGAATTATTAAGTGAAAAGTAATGATCACCTTTCCACCAGAAGATGGATGATAAGAAACAGTAGTCAATACCCCATTAGCAAGTCCATTATAACCTTGGAATAGAAACACGCTTTATTTTAGAAAGCTAAAACAATTATAAGTGAATTTTAACAGCTGAATAAATGTACGTGCTAATCTCCAGCTACAAAAGTTAAATAAATTAGTCATGCCATCACTTCTACTGCACAAAAAAGTTAGTAGCTCATTATCAGACCCATTATCAAACTCTTCGTTATGACTACACACACTTTTATGGTTAATGTTGTGTCAGCATTTCCATTACCAACTCTTCAGGATCTTAGGATTCAATCACTGCTGAAGTTCTGCTTTGGATCCTTCATTCTGGAATACATTTTTATAGATGATTTTAGCATAGTTCTAAAACACTTACAGAACTGCAAAATAATAGTTATTATTTGACATAATTACTTCATGTTCAAACATTCCTCTGCAGTTACAGACATTGAAGTCTCTAACCAACTCAGGTCAAAACTGACAGGAAAAGCCTAGACAAACATTTTCCAAGACTGAAATATTGAAAACATGAAGTGAATGCGAACTCCCTCCTTTTTTCTCTAAATTGAGTTAATTGCTAAGAATACATTCCTTCATGGACAATTCTCATACTTACATAGCATCTAGATTTCAAAGAATGCAATGAAAAAACTAGTTGTTTTGTTTTGGGGTTTTTTTGTTTTTTTTTTTTTTTTGATACAACAGATTTACAGGATCTGACTTCCATTTCACATACATTGTCTGTTGGTGGAGGTACAATATTGAACTACCTACTGACATGATTTAAAATAGTTGCCTTGTCTCAGGAGAACATAAAGTCAGGAATATCAGGTTCACAAATTCAGGTCTCATGGATTTTTTTAGTTTGCCATAACCAGAAATGCATCTTCAGTACTTATGTGGGCCTTATGAGTTCAAGGGACTTCCACTGTTTGGGAGAAAAGGATTCAGAAAGAAGTCAGGAAAGCATCCTGCACTGTGTCCTCCAAGAAGTCTTTCCATTTAGCATCCTCTGGGGTGGTCAGTCATGGAAGACCATGTTACTGTTCAAAGTTTTTTGTGATTCAGAGTGAAAAACAAATTCTGCCGGTTCCTATGTGTCTGAGAAGCGGATGCCTTACGTAGGAGGACTCCATTAAAAGTCTCTCTAAAAAAAAGTAAACCATTTTTGTGGTCTAGCTCAGTTGTGTAACACTACTGGATATGAATTTCAAAAAAATAAGAGAATCCAGCTGCACTACAGCTACTGTTAAACCAAGCTTGATGTTGAGAAGAGGTAACTTTTCTAAGACCTTTACAAAATTTTACATACCTGTTCTTACCATGTCAAACTTTTCCACATCTAAAGATGATGAATAACGATAGTGGTTCAATCCTGGTCTATTTGAAGAGGGCGCTTCAAGTTAAAACCTATTATAAAGAGCACATCATGCAAGGCCCCTTTCCCACTAATCCATAAGATCAGTTGTGTGACAGTCACATACGTTAGTACATGATTGTGTTCCCTTAAAGCAGGAAATCTGAAAATATTTCAATGAAGGGTTCAGGTCTCTAGAACGGCACATGTTAAACACTCCCTTGCTAGAAAGATTCAAACCTATATACGCAGACAAGCTAGACAGTTGGATTTCTAGCAGCTCACTGTCACGTAGCTTAAGGGGATAATTGTGGTCACTGCACCTTAGGTACATCTACCAAAACCAATTTTGAACTTGGTTCAAACCGAATACAGTACGCAGTATACAGCTCATATCTACCTGCGTTTAGATTTTGTTAGATGGACTCACAGACACAGATGCATCCTCCTGAGAAATGTTGTTACTTTGAACAACAGTTCTACAGAAAGTAATTGAACTGCACGCACTTCAAAAAGATAAGTGATACTGGCTGCTGGACATGTTGCTCCCCTTCCACCTGGAGAGCACTGATTAACTAATTAGGACTGGTTACATCACTGAGGATAAAAGACAGTCAAGAGAAAAGGTGGTGGTGTGAGGAGGATTGACAAATCTAACCAGGTATGTTTGAAGGATCAGGGGTTCCTAAAAAAAAAAACTTGTGAATGTAGGATTCTCCTGTGAGAGATGTAGAAAATTCAACGGCCAGAGACTGACACATGTAAAAGGAGTAGCAAGAAACAAAGCCACATGGTGTTCTGTCCAAGAGTCCTACACAAATTTAAAGGTAAAATAAGTGGAGTGTAAGCATTTAAAACCTTCTTGATTCTCAGGGATTGCAAAGTAAATGGGATTTCATGAAAATAACCCAGAAAAATGGGATATAATGGACTTAAGTCACCCCAGCTTTTGTTGAGGGGAATCATGCTACACAAGGTCCCTAGAATTGTCTGGAGGACTCAAAAGACCATAAGAACAAAGTTTATCCCACTTCACAGTACATTTCTAAAAGGCTTTTACAATGAATTCTAGGGAAACTAAGCACCTATGAAAATAGAAGATATTTGCGTGAACAGAAACTTAGTTCTATTCATGCAAAGAAACAAAATGTATATTTTTTTTTTTTATTTTCATTGAAGTATGCCACTCAACTGGTCAAACTTAAAGGCTCTAGTAACTACAGTCTAAAACCTATTTAGCCAGAAATTACATTCTCCTGCCCTCTTGGTGTTCCCCTCAGTATCTTCCCAAACCAAGATGAAAAACAATGCAACCCTCTTCCTCGGCCTTCCACTCTCTAACCTCAAAACCTGTTGTGCTTTCTCTAATTCCTGGACACAGAGTACAAATCTCTCCAAACCCATATATTAATAAGCATCCTGTATATCTTAGGCAGCTGCTTCTGCACCTTGCAAGCCCCTGAATCCCACTGCCCGTATCAGGAGGCCCATCTGACAGCAACAACTGTACCTCAGATCCCCGAAGCACCAGTCTCTGGCTTTGGGATCTCTAATGCCACAAGCTGCTGCTCAGTCCAGTCCACCCACAGCTTTGCCCAGTAGTCAAAACCTTGGAAGGGGAGAAAACGGAAGAGTGAGAGAAATATGTTTCTGCATGGCCATGCATAACGCTGTCTCCACAAAGGCTTTACCAAAAGTGTTATGGTGTAATTCCTGTTGGCAAAAGTAGAGCACACTTTGTAAGTGGAACAAAAAATTTAATGTTAGCTCAGTTAATATCCAAATTATCCAACCAAAGTACAACATTTATCATTAATTCAGTTACAAAAAGATCAATAATCCATTAATAATAATAATTTTTAAAAAAAGATGTCCTTAAAGCGGTCATGAAAGAAAACTTAATAATAGCCACTCCTTTTCTCTCATGTTATGCTCACCTCTCCAACATATTCCTAAATTGGAAGATTGTTGACTCCCACTCTTCCCCAGGCAGAGGTGTCCTGTGAGGTGTCACTGGGAGTTGCCAACATCAATAATTATCCACCAGCAGCAGCACAATGCTGGCAATGGGGATCTCTTACTCCTCCCTCTTGGAGCCGCTTGGATCTATGTTTTCTCATCACAGTCTACTTCTTTCTTCACTGGTTTTCAGATTAATTTTGAAAGCTGTACAATAACCTCCCACTGTTTCAGTTGCCACAAAGGGCTATTGTTTGCTGGGCTACCATACTACCTGGTATGCTAGACTTGATAATCTGCTCCCTATGTATGTCAGACTTTTATGATATATGGCATTCACAGAGCTTGAGTTAAAACAGATAAGCAAGAGTCAATGGCTAGAAAACTGTTAAAAGAAGATAAAATCAGGCCCAAGTCCTGTCAAGTTAATATAAAGACTCACTACTTAAACTATCCGTGGCAAAATTCCTGTTTACTGGGCTGTGAAAGATGATGGTTTGATGCCTGAATTCTGGTTTCCACCCTCCTTTTGCATGTTCCATTGACCAGAAGACAGGAAAAAATGGCTGGAAAAAGCAGTGGGCAGCAACTGTTTCTTCAAAACACCTCCAATACAGAAGGTGTAGATTACTATCACAATTCTTTTTACTAGAACTATGTAGTAGTTTCGGAAAAGAAAAAAAATCTCACCTTCCAGATTTTGTTCTTACAATGTTTCAGACAATCCTATTTATTTGTTTTCCTTCCTCTTGGAATTTAATAATGAAAAGACTCTAGGCTTAGTTTTAGTTTGGTGCTTCAATGTTATCTGCTACTAAGAAATTTTTTTCTGATTGTGGCATTTGAATTATGTATAACCACAATAACTGCTTAGATATCCATTGTTGTTTTTTAGCGTGACTGTAGAAGTTACTAAATAAATGAAGTAAAACCCAGAAAATTAAGGGACAAAATAATTACTGTATTCCACAGACTCAAAATGAACTTTCACATTTGAATTTAGCTGTGTCTGAATAAAGTATTATGCTGAAGGATTGGATGTCTCAAGGAACTTTGGGAAAAGTTCTGAGGTGTTACAGATTCCTACTTATTAGAAAATTATCATTGCAAAATATAGAGAGGGATGAGTGGTTCTCAGGCTCCTTATTTATTTCATCACTTGAATTTTTTTTTCCAGCTCACTAGCTAGAAACTCCTATGCAGAAAAATAACTCATAACTGCATGAATTGTTACCATTCCTCCTCTTAATCTCAATGTAGCTCTAAAACTGTTTATGTCTTGGTTATATTGAAGCATCTAACAAAGCACAGATTAGCTAAGGCTCATGATAGTAGTAAATTAACATTTATGTTTTAAGAAGTTTTTTGTAGACTACAAAAACAGTAGACAGTTGGGAGAGGCAGGTGGGCTGAGTTTTTTCAAAGAAGAGTGTTGCAAATCTTGTGACATTTGCAGGGTCTTTTGAAAGTGATTGCAAAATAGTGTTTCTGAGACCTCAGAAAACTAACATGATGCAGGTCAGATTACGTTTCTTTCTATCTCTTGATAATTCTGCTTCTGTTATCGAGCAGAAACTGGAAATTGGTTTCATCTACCCTGAGTCTGAAAAGGATGACCTCTGGATACCAGGTAATGATAGTAACATCAATTCTCATTCTTAGAAAAGCAAGGGCATTAACAAGAATAGTAACTGGTTTCAAGGAAGGAAATAAAATGTCAACACTGAAACCCATTGGTAAACTATACGGTGCATTTATAATGAACACTAATGTGACCAGCACAAATAAGAACATCTGATGCACTAAATTCATCTTGCAGGTCCAGGGAGGCTTCCTTACCTCTGAGCTCGAATGTGGATCTTTTATCACGGATTTTCCTTTGTTTTACTTCAGCTTGTTCCCCACAGAAACCAAGCTCATTCAGGAGCTTTCTCTGTGCCGTTGCTGGTGTCTGAATATGTCTTCAATCAATTGAACTGAACCATAAGAACTGAACGATTTCAGAAGAATCTGACAGAGGTTAAAACAGTCTCGAAAAACAATTGCATTTCTACAATTTTCATGAAAATAAGCAGCCAGGTAGAGAAGAAATATCCTCTAAATACTTGTCTTTAGAGAAAGGCTGCAGGATGACCTTAACCTTCATAGACTCCAAAGTCAAACTGTCCTGAGAAACAGGCTGTCAAACAGGCTGCCTTGGATCCTACATTTTAGGGAAATATTTTTTATGGAAAGGAATCATAAATTGATTCTTAATTTCTGCCACTTGTTATTCCTCTTCCCATGCTATTTCCAGAATACAAAAAATATCTATTGACAGATAAATATATTTTCTATAACTGTTACTTTAAACCATGGCACATAAGTCACAGAAAACATTTTTTGTACTAAGGAACTAGATTAAGAATAGGACAGAGGATCCAAATAAATCTAGGCTACTTTCCTAGCATGAGTGAAACTACTTATTTTCTTTTGGTTTACCTCAAACAGCTTAAAAGAAAATGAAAGGTACCGCAGTGAACTATTCTAGGAAAAAATGTTACTATGTATATTTTTCATTTTATTCGTTCTTTTAGTATATAATGTACAGACAAGCCTTATCCTGCTCTGACAATTTCATGAGACACCGCTTCACTGTTTTATCTTTTCCCCTGAAGTATGATATATTTAGCAATAGTTACTTAGCTGTACTTAATTAAATGTGGCATGAAACAGAAACATGGTTTGAAAGCAAAAAATAAGTCAGTATAGTATAAGGTAAAGCCTATGAGATGTCCCTCTGAGTTTTCTTTTTTAAAAAAATACATTTTTCAACAACTATGACCAAGAGAAAATCACCATTTTTTTGAACACATCTATTGCACACCCAAGGAAATGCATAAAATATTCAATAATAAATTGCACAGAGCACAAAGAACACAACTGTTGAGTACAACTTGGAAGGTACACTGTTCTGTAGTATTTAGATGCCTTTCGTATTCCACAGACAAATCATGTAAGTGACAGATAAAATGAGGAGTTACCCAATAAGGGCAAGCTGTAAATCAGGTGTTTATTCCACAGAGGGATGCAGATTTATGTGGGTTTGGGTTCTGATTAAGAGATTTTACTGGGAGAAAAGAAGGCAGATGTTTATGCACACACACACAGAAGCAATTTATGTTTGTCTTACCACAGCTTATTGCATTAGAACTGCTTATCTTCACTTGTACTGCATCAAGTGTATTAGCTGAGGTGTGTGTTCTGTTGGAGAATTAAGCAAAGTGTATGCCAAGTAGAACAGCATTGATGTTAGACACAATGCTGTGCAGGGATATCTGCAAGAGAAGGGTCGAGATCAATTCCATTAACCAGAAAACATCACTGAAATAGATTTTAACCCCCTGGATATAATTACTCACCAAGATTGCCATTAGCACCTCTCCATACTTTTGATGGATTGAAAGCCATTAGCTACTCAAGTTTTACTAAGACTGTAAAGTTAGCCAGAGCATCTAAGGGTAGATCTTTTGTGTTGGATAGAATTGAGACACCGTACTCAGCCAAAACCAGTTTTAAATATTAAAACAGTCAAGAGGGTGAGAACAAAAACAAACAAACAAAAAAAACCCCCAACAACAAACCAACCAACCACAAAAAAGATACCCAAACAAAACAACTACAACAACAACAACAAAAAGCAGCAATGGGGTGATGTCTCTTTACATTACCATTTGGCCTCATTTTTATTTGCAGATACTGATATCAATTCATACCGGAGACCAAGCCATTTCAGTTCTTTTCACCCTTTGCCCACAATCTTCCTGGAGGAAGAAATGAAGAAAATTACAACTCTCTGGTGTTACAGGGCCATAGTGTACCTTTGTTTCCTTCCATAGGCACCATCTACTTGGAAAGTACACGTTTCAGCTTTGGTTCAACATAGGCAAGTGCAGGGCTCTGCCCCTGGGGAGGAATAACCCCAGGCACCAGGTACAGGTTAGGGGTTGACCCCCAGGAAAGCAGCTCTGTGGAGAAAGACCTGGGAGTCCTGGCAGATGACAAACTAACCATGAGCCAGCAATGTGCCCTTGAGGTCAGGAAGGCCAACGGCACCCTGGGGTGTATTAAGAAGAGCGTGACCAGCAGGTCAAGGGACGTTCTCCTCCCTCTTTGCTCTGCCCTAGTGAGGCCCCATGTGGAGTCCTGTGTCCAGTTCTGGGCTCCCCAGTTCAAGAAGGATGAGGAGCTACTGGAGAGAGCCCAGCGGAGGGTACAAAGATGATGGGGGGACTGGAGCATCTCTCCATGGGGAAAGGCTGAGGGAGCTGGGGCTGTTCAGCCTGAGGAAGAGCAGACTGAGAGGGGACCTCATCAGTGCTTAGAAATGTCTCAAGGGCGGGTGTCAAGAGGATGGGGCCAGATTCCTTTCCATGGTGCCCGACGACAGGACAAGGGGCAACGGGCACAAACGGGAACACAGGAGGTTCTGTCTGAACAGGAGGAAAAACGTCTTTGCTGTGAGGGTGGCAGAGCCCTGGCCCAGGCTGCCCAGAGAGGTGTGGGGTCTCCTGTGCTGGCAATAGTCAAACCCGCCTGGACGTGTCCTGTGCAACTGCTGTAGGTGACCCTGCTCTGGCAGGGGGTTGGCCTGGATGATCTCCAGAGCTCCCTTCCAGCCCCTGCCATCCTGTGATTCGGTGAAAAGCAGGATAACATACGCAGGAAACTCTAACAATTTTTGCCTCACCTTAACAAACCATTTTTAATAGTTAAATAATACTAAAAAGATGGTAGATGTGGGAGTAATTTCTCTCAAGCATAAATAGGAATTCCTTCCCTGTTCTCTTGCACCACCTCTCAAATTTTGTATGAGTACACTAACCACTGAGCAGCTAGTCACAGAGCAGCATTTTTACAATATAATCAGAATCTTGTGCAAAAGAAAAAAACCTAGGCATTGGCTTCTAGGAATAAAAAAAACAGGGTGTCTAACTGTATGTAAAAGGAGGCACTTAGAGATCATTAAAAAAAAAAAAAAAAAGAGAGAGGATTTAAATAAAGATGCTTTATTGAGGCATTTCTTAGGGATAGTTTAAGCATTTGAACCCTTACTTATATAGGTACCTATATCCCTGCTTTGAACAACTTTACACCAAGATGAGAATGTAGCTTCTGTCACAAAGACAAGATACTAAAAATTATGTTCTTCAAAACTGAATGTTGCTGGAGGCATTTCTTCATGGATGTGGAACATATACAACCTGTCTTGTTGCAGTACCTGAGAGCACCAATGTCGAAAGCTCTGGAACTGTACAGTCAGGGCTGGCGTGCACCAGCTTCAATGGGAGGTGTATCCCCCTAATTGAGGGGCACAGCTATAGCTGTGCAAATCTGCAAAGTTTCACATTCAACGACATAGGTTAGACAATTAGTAAACAGGGTGGGAGGAAGGAGGAGCTGATTATGAATGTAAATTAAGGAGGAGAATATTTGTCAAGCTTCTGGACCAAGACATACATTCTCTTTATAACTTTTCAAAATCAAGGGTTAGGACAACTCTCAGTGGGCTAAATGCTATCTTCTATGCTGTCTTAAATCCAGACTAGCTATTGTCTTCAACTGAGTAACACTATGTTACCAAGATAAGTATTTTCCTCTAACCTGTTTTTGTCTGTCATCCTTATCCAATCACAAAATCATTTTAAAACTAAGTAAATTAGTGTTTGATTACACAGGTAGTATCTACTAAATTTGTTACACTGTGGAAAATGTTATTGACCATCTGGTTTTAATTACTGTAAAACTACCTAAAGCAGTTTTGGTGGCCCATTATTTGCAAGCTGTGTAGAGGCTCTATTAAAGATCAGGTCCACTGTCTATTAGGCCCCGTAAAATTATTAAACATTAAGAAAACCTATGATATTATTTCCAAGTTGTCCAGACCAGAAATCTACTTTGGAAATTTTAAAATAACATTCACACAGCCTTCAGCGAAATCATGCAATCACTGAAATTAACAGCATTATAGTTATTTCAATTATAGTTATTTCAATATCTTCAAGACTAAGCCCATGAAGAAATCAGCCAGATACTTGACTTTCTTAGTTTTAAAGATGTGAGGAAGCAAAATAGGTCAAATTTGCCACTTACTGTATTGTGAGACAAATTACATATTTAGTCCTTATTATTCTTTGAAGTATGCACTTAATATCACATATGATGCTGTGAATGAGAGAAGTCTTTTACAATGAGGACATTAACCATTTGCAGAAAGATTTTCTCTTCTGAATTGGGCAATTGAGGATTAAGCTTGGCATTTCTGAGGAACATCAATAAAACTACTAAGTGCAACCTAAATTTCAAAAACATATATTAAAACAAATTTTGATTTTTACATCTCAAAAGAACAGTTTTGGCTTCTATGGAAAAGATAGCAACCCAAAGTTAATGTCAGCCCTTACTCAAATAAAGGATGAAATGCCAAATGCTATTAAAACTTTCAAAGTCTATGACAGTCACTTTATTAAATATATAAAAAGTGAGTCCATTTCTGAACTAATTTCTCAAACAGCAAAATGATGAAAATACAATTTGATGACTGTTGGGCTTTCTGTGGTTTTTTTGTTCGTTTAATAACATTCAGGTTACAGGTAACAAAATTGGGGGAATGACAGTATCTTTTGCTTTATCATTTATCAATAGTACTTTTTCACAAGTTTAGAAAAATATGCATTTTTCTTTCTAAACCCGAACAAATGTATTGACAATCATAATATTCATTCTCTCTCTGACACTAGCTGCATGAAGGACAGGAATCTTGGCCTTAATGCTGAATCTTAATCGTACGCATTCCTAAAAAGTAATTCCGGATTACATTGCTGTAAGAGACACACTCTTCCCAGTGTTTAGTAAAAACAGTACTTCTGACACTGTTTACACCGTCAGATCACATTCGTAGCAACCAATTCTGACATCAAGACCAGTGTCTTTATCTGGCACACTGGTTTCATACCGTACCTTGTATTTGTTTACCTTGTATTTGGTTCTCTTTTCTGGCATAGTTAAAACTTAATTCTTTTCTTCCCCACCCCACCCCCCCACCCCCAAAAAAAACCCCCCAAAATGACATCTAGCTAACCTGAAAATAAAACCCACAGTAAATAACAACAATAGTTCAAATGACATCTCTAACGACATTCAGTTACAGCACAAATATTCAATAGCAATGATTTTGATCATTAATAACAAAGGTTTTGTTAGCTGTGTTGACTTTAAAATAACATTGGGAGAAAAGTACTAATAAAAAATTAAAGGAATAGACTATGTATAATGTAATACTTTTGAGTTCCTCAATTTCAAAGAGTGAATAATACAGCAAGGTCAAAGATTTGTATATACCCAAAATAGAATGATATCCTCTAGTAAGTTCTTTCTCCTTTAATGACTATCAGAACAGTATTTCATAGGTCCTCTTTGGTAATTTAAAACTAGTGTTTAGGATTTCAGAGGAAACCTTTACTCTGAACTGCCAGTTATCTTATTTCTCCTTTATCATGTTGATCTCAAGCCAAAAGGCTTTTGCTCTGATTAGCAGCCAGTGTAATTTCATTAACTCAAGTGCTTTTGCTAGAGGTACACAGGCATAATAGACCACAATTTAACTCATGGCATTTTAAGATTAAAAAGTTTGAAGTTATACCCAAGATACAGTGGTAGAGCAGCATTTCAGCTATGCCTCTATGTTAGTCTCACTTTCACTAATTTCAAATTATTACACATCCCAAAATAAAAACTCTTGCCCAACAAATGCCATCTGACAATTTCCTCCTGACTTCCTGGAGGTTTCCTCTGCCCTTTCACACAGTAGTCTGTCTGCTTCTTCGTGTATAGAGACACAACCTCTCCTTCACTCTCTCTTCAATCTTTTCTCACAGAATTCTCCTTTCTATGTGGTGGGTTTTTTTTTTTGCATCCTCAACTTTATATTACGTTATATTCCCCATATTTTCTTTTCCCCATATAATTTTTTTTTCATTTCAGGTCATGTATTCTGTAGAGTTTTCTTTTTTCCTGAATTTTCTCCTAGTTGGAAATTATAACTCAAACTGCTCTACCTACTTATATCAGCCATAGACTATTTATGTTAGGGTACAAGGAAGAAAGGAAGTCTTTATATCATGGTATCAACACAATCAGTGCATTCTCTTCTCATCAGTAGCTAACAGTGACTGAAGATTTGGACTGAGATGTTAAACTGCTGTAAGGGAAGCAAGTGCTTTCTCTGTATCTTAACTTGTCCTTGGATTTTCTGATTTAAACTCAAAAATAAACAGCTCAGAAATTATCCTTCTTGATCCTTCTTTTCCCAGGAACAGGCAAGTCTCTGAGCCATAAAACTCCTCAGACCTGGCACCCTACACAACATACGACGAAGGGAAGTGAAGCTGCAGGCTGACTCACACAGTAGAACATGTGCTTCAGGAGAGCGGCGGGGATGCAGAGAAGTGCTCTTTGAACTCAGCTGTTGTAAAAATGTCTAGAACTAAAATCTATACAACAAGGTCAAGCTGTTGAAAAAGTCTGATAAAAAGACTGACTGCAACGCCAACAGCTTATCAACTATGAAAAAAAGAAAGTCAAAAAGATCATCGACCCAAAAGAGCAAAAGCATGTCAAAACAGAGAGGATGTATCAGAGGTTAGGACTTTGCTAGCTCACGCTATTGAGCAACTCTTCCTACGCATACTTCACAGAGGGCTCCCCCTTACGTAAATCACACAACAGTATACAACACTAACTGCAGTTACATGTTAAGTTTCTCTAAATACATAACGAGCAATGTGAATATAGAAATACTCATGATAACTGAAGCCCTATCTGGAGAACAACCCATTGTGCACTGGTTAGCCCAGTCCCCTGGTGTGGTCCTGAGATAGCTCTTTCCTTGATGATATAAAGCATAAAGCTTACACTAACTTTCTATGAACACACGCCTTTCTGTTTCTTCCTCAAATGCTGTGTAGCTTTGCAGCAGAGACAGGGAGGAGATGGTATTGCTGATGAAAAGGCAGTATCATAGCAAGTAAACTACCTGCCTTTAAACTACATACTGAAAAGGCTCTTTGGGAGACTTTTTCTTCTGTTTTTACTTAGTTCAGAATCAGTCTCTATTAAATCAAGTCATTTGCACAACGTCCC
>JMFS01104552.1:0-24120 GCA_000699545.1 Podiceps cristatus
CGATGTGAGCTTTTCTCCAGTCCCCAGGGAGAATTTTTTTTTCCCCCCCTTAGTATATATCTCTACAAATAAATAGCATTTAAGTTAAAAACACTCCTTTTTTTTTTTCTCGTTGTACCAATATTATTGAAAATTGTCCTGAGACTGGAAAGAAAAGACACAGAAAAATCTCACTGTGGATGTATATATGATATAGGTTTTCTTGGCATGATTTACACACTATTGTTTCTAAGGTGATAGAAACCAAAAATACATCTGTAATTTGAAGAAAATATTTTCAAATGCAGGTGTTGGCATAGATAACGATAGATGAGAACTTTGAATTTATACAGGCATCAATATTGACCCAGATGTTTTTCCAAGCTAACATTGTTCTACTCAAAAAAAAAAACCAAAAAAAACCAAAAACCTAATATGAAGGTGCTGTTCACAGTTGGTACTGAGAAAGTGGTGAGTTTTTCAATGATGAAATCACATCTCAGGAGTCTAGCCCGTATCTTGTAACTATTTTTCTTTTCTCCTTTTAAATTTAGTGGAGGGGTTCACCTCTAAAACACTGCTTTCAAGTTGTGGCAATGCTTCTTCCTCTAACTCCCCCTAAAGGACTTTTGTAAAGAATATATTTATATGCACAGTTCTCTACTCTGCTTCTTCACTTTTCTTAGAAACATGGCTGTGCTTTTTGTTATTGAAACAGCCATAGAGCTAAGTGGAACATTTGATACATGGGCATCAAGTGGGAGAGGCCCTGAATAAGGCAAAGGATAGAAAATGGGTTGACTGCATCTGCTACATGACTAGACGTGAAAAAGTACTGAAAGCACTATTTACAAAAATTCAGACTTCTGTCTTAAAGGCCAAACCATCTCCCCCATGAAATGCTATAATAAGTATTACAAGAAGTATATTCACTCACTGCATGCTTCTTTCATTTATAGATTAACAATAAAAAATGTCTTAATTTAACAGTTCCATTGTACTAAGACACATACAGAACATTACAAGTATAATGTTTGCAAAGAGGAGAATATTAATATTGCCATGCATCAACTGTAAAAATAACAACTGTTACCTAACCTAAAGATATTGCCACAGCAAAATTGCAGGCAGTACTCTTCTCAAAAGTGAAAATTTCATCATTCACAGATTAAAATTTCAGTGCCTAACGGACATAGAAATGTCCATGCAAATGGACACATGTGATTAACACATTATTGAAGCTATATGCTTCCTGATCCTGCCTCTTGCTCAAAGTCTGCCAGTTTTCAAAGACAAAACAGTCTTTGTTTTCATCTAAAACAAGGTGTTACCAAAGTTCCTTTACCTCAATACCTTTAGCTTTAACTCCATGACTGCATGTTTGGGGCTCCGCACCCAAACATAAAAGTTGTGTTCATAACAATACATTTTATTCAATATCTGAATTCATAAGGAATATGATTTCACATAATAATTCTTCAGTTACTTTAAAGTATGAACAACATTTATATGACTAGAAGTACAAATAAAGTATAAATAACGTATATGACCAGAACAGCATACTGTGAGCAAATCTAAGTAAAACTTAGAGATAATCATGGAAGTCTTCCCACCATGGCTTTTGTGTGGTCTAGAACTACCTAGAGACCTTAAACTTACAATGTAGTAATCTACTTTTTTTTTTTTTTTTTCCCCAAGAAGAACAACCCCATGTATTCTCTCCATTTTCCAAAGCCTTGTTTGGGTATAGGGCAAGATAAACTGAAGACCATTTTTAGTGCAAGTTAGTGTGTGCAAGCACTATTTCATGGGCACTCCAATATGTAGGAATTATGCTACATGGTCTTGAAGACTCCACACCAGTAGTTCTGTATTACTTTTCTCCAAATAGATATATTCCAAAAGTAGTGGATGTGTACACATGTGTGTAATGTTGAAAGGGAAACTGTTCTGTATGTTGTGTGTTTTACATTTGCATTCAAGTTACTGTTTTGTGCATTTACATTGTTCTGCTCTTCTAGATACTGTGTTAGGTACATTCTTGTTGACTTTCTTTATGCTAATTCCTGGAAATAATGCCAAAAGAATCTTCCTACCACAAACAGAGTATTATTACTGTTATCATCATGATCGTCATCATTATTTTGTTTTTCTGAAAACAACCATTGTTGATTACTATGCAGGAAAGCTAAACACACTATGTGGCTCCAGTAATGCAATAATGAAATAATTAGTTGAATAGCACATAAAAAGATTGACTTTAATCCTTCAAAAAGTAATTGTATATTTTGCTATCGATTTGGCCAAACAAAAACCTTAGTCGTTACTTACATCACTCTGTAAAAGTGAAAAAAGAGCAGTGAGACCTCCCAGACATAGTAAGTTGTAATGTAACTTCTGTTAACATCTCTCCAGTGATAAGACATTTACATAAAATAGTAATATAAAACATTCATAGTGAGCAGATCATACACAGTTCTTTTATATATAATTACTATTATGCTAAATACAAAAAATGACAAAGTTGACCATAAGACATTAAACTCCAAAACCAAATAAGCTTAAGTCTCCAATGTCAAGACAGCGATTTGTTACTACTTCTGTAGAGGAGAGAAAAGTAGGAACTGAAAACTATTTCTTTTTCAGTCTTAAAAAACAGCAAAGTTAGAGAAAAATATAAGATTGCTTTATAACAGTCAGCATAGCTATTCTTTAAAGTTTCTTCTCTTTGGCTTTCATGGATTATTCTCTTCCATCCCCTGATTCCCTGAGAACCATTTCTCTGCCTCTACTAAGTTCATTTTTCTGATTCTCAGATGTCTGAGTTTTGCTGGGATTTCTTACTGCTGTATAGGTCATCCTTGCTTCTTTTTCTGATTTTCCAAGTCATCATCTTCTAGTAATTACTCTTTAATTTTCAATAATTAGTAGCAGCCACTGTCAGACACCCAAATACCACCTGCCCCAGTTCATGTGGTAGTGCCCACTTGGTGATCTCTATATATGTAACCCGTTACTAGTATGAATGCATACTAAGCCTGCTAATGGAGGGCTATCAAAGTTTCATTCATGTGCTACCCCTCTACCCCCAAAAAGCAAATCTTTCCAGCCATAATGCATTTTTCAGTCTTGTATTGCAATGACTCATTTGTTTAGAATATGTGCCCTTCAGGATTTGCATGTTGGCACACTGCAAAGAATGCATCATTTCTTAAGAAAATTTTATAATTATGCCAAACAAAATACTGGACGTCATCAGCAAGGCAGTTTCAGGCAATGGGAAACTACTCAAACTACTCAAAATCCTATATTCAGGAACTGTAGTTGAACACTTTGTAAGTATTCAATTAAAAATCAAGTGAACAAAAATATTTCGTTTACCCACAGTACTTACATTGTCAAAATTCAAGTGAGAAATATTTTTGAAGATCAGCATTTCTGCATTCTGTAGAAACCTTTAAAATTTTGTTATATTTCTCAACTTATATTTTATAGAGTTTATAGATCACCAAGCAGACAGAAAGAAATTAAGTGAAATTTCACTAATGTAATTAAATACCAAATTTCATCTGAAATTAATGAGGTTTAACTGAATCGTAAACACAAAAGAACTGACCATACTTACTTTATTTAGAAAAAATTAAATACTGACCGACTGCATTTAATCATACAGAGATAAAAATTGTCTTTACTAAGACGTCTTTATTTTCCTTTGAATCTCCACAATTTAACATTACTTATTAACCAACTAAACTAGTACAGATATGAAAAAAGTATCTCTTTTCAGCCTATTGTGAGATCATGGTATTCATTTTGCTTCTTAACACCTAATTTGCAACCTTCTTTTTGACTCTAGAAAATCTCCACAGTTAATTTCATTTTATTAAGGTCAAACTACCCCTGCAATCTGATTCCCAGGCATGCTGCTATTTTCAGCAGTTGATATAGTCTTAGGACTCAATTAGCAACACCATAAAATTCTAAAAGTTGTGGTAACACAAACAATGAGTGTGCTGGAAGATTCAGGAAGAGTACTTGTGTGCATGTGTATGTGTTTAGGGTCTTTTTTAGAGAAGCTAGAGAGAGAAAGTAAAAGAGGAAGAGAGCACAAGTAGACAAGAAAGAAAAGGAGAAAGTGAAAGAGTGAGAGAGCATGATAGTGAGAGACAACAGAGGCAGAGTGATAGCATGAAAGAGTAAGAGCAAAATGGAATGATAGAGTGAGAGAGTGAAAAAAAAGAGAACTTTTGAGTCTGCACTTTTTCTTAGAGACATTGCAAAATAGAGACACAAATGTCACACATCCAGATGACTGATGTGATGTAGTGGGAAACATCACAGACAATACAGCAAGTCATAATTATTGTATCTCAAGCATATGTATCATATCCATTTTTCAAATCTTTTTCTTTTTTAATGAAAGGATTGCTCTTCTTAATATTCTGACTGGATTCCTGAAAGACAGACAATAAATAAGCTGACTCATTTTCAATGAAGTACTTTCCAATTGCCCTCCACACTGTCTGCCAGCTTTGATGTATACATGCGCAATTCCTTGACAACATAATAAATGAGACTGCTATATAAATTAATATATGGGCCATAGCATATAGCTAGTATGCTCTGATGAGAAATCATGTTCTAAAATAAGCTAGAGATTAGATTTTGCAGAATGTGGTTTGTACTTAACATAAATGGAAGTTAGAAAACTGGAAATTATTAGAATTTATTAGTACATTATTACTAATGTGTTAGAAAATAAGCTAATTTTTTTTTTCTAATACAATAGCTATGTTCTAAGTATGTTCCTATTTTTTTTATTATGCTTAGTTGTTATTAATAGTCAGGTTTCACCCATAGTAATTGTTTTGCCTAATCCATAACTGGTTTAATGCAGAAAGGTACGAAAGGTACAAAGCTCACCCTGATTTTAAAAGACTCTAAACCCTAATTTCCTTAGCATTCACTCTCAAACATCAGAAGTCAGGGCTTTATGGGAACACCAATTCATAGCTAA
This sequence comes from Podiceps cristatus, assembly GCA_000699545.1. Classification (NCBI taxonomy): domain Eukaryota; kingdom Metazoa; phylum Chordata; class Aves; order Podicipediformes; family Podicipedidae; genus Podiceps; species Podiceps cristatus. Next base: position 4,997 of record JMFS01104552.1, read on the forward strand.
AGAGGTAAAGCAACAAGACTTTTATTGACTTGGCACTTGCAATTCACCATTCCCTCTGCTAAACACTGATTTTCCTTTGAATAGAAGAGGAAGAATTATAATTCATACAATCCTTGACATTTACATTATCTACATTAACTTATCCTGGAAGGAAAGTAAAAACAAAGTGGAAAGCAATGCCATCTTGTCAATACACAAAAATATTAGGTTAATTTGTTGAACAGCTTGTAAGATGTCTCTATGGTCTTCCTGGATAAAAAAGACAGGCAATAAACTCAGCAGAGTTCCTACTGAAATCAAAGGAAATCACACTGCACTCCCACATATCAAGACTGAATTTGCTCCTTAGTGTTGAGTGGCCTCACTGGGTAAAATATAAAAATGTCCATGACAATGTGTCCTTTCCTATTAATTGGCCATCCCTTTTATTCCCTCTGAGAAGCAATAATCATATGGGATAAGAAAGCGAAAAGTAGAAAAAGACAAAGTAATGTTTTAACTTAAAAAAAAACAAAAAAACAAAAAAAAAAAAAAAACAGAGGAAAGGAAAATGAAAGAAGAGCTTTCAGAATTTCAAGGACAAGGAAAACAACTATAAATGCCTAAATTGACAATTAATCTGATCAGAAAAGCAGTCATACTCCATGCCACCGCACAGTATGTGGATTCCAGCCTTGTTCACTCAGTCACCTGAAAGATACTTTGGGAAATTAGCAATAGCCATTTACAAAAAAGCCTTATAGCCCTACTAGTTCAGCATTCCTATTAGTTAGATGAAAAAGGGAAAGTGAATTAATGAATTTGAAACCAAGGAAAATTTTTTTTAAAAATACATTCTCCTGAAATCTGCCAAGTGAAAGTTATGTAGAGTGGTAAGTATTATTTGGATGAATGTTAGATCTGCTTTTAAAAATCTGAGCTTACTTGTGCTCAATGTTTTGTGACATAATTAAATTCTTTGTTCAGCCTTGTTCATCATTTGTTCCCCTCAGCCTCCCTTTTCAGATAGTTTCAGGTTCCAGATCACAGGGCTGTTTCACAAGTCAAATTATGATTTGATATAATCATTGATTTCTGTATCAGTTTCAAAACTGATATTAAGGACAAGACCCCAAGCTGCAGCAAATGGGTATAGCTCAACTTAGTTTATTGAAGCTGAGCTAACCACAGTAGTGCCAGAACTGTTTGGGGCTAGTATATAATCTTTCTTCTTTTACTCATCCTCTTTTGAGCAAAGAGCATCTAGATACCAATTTGATCATGTGGCTTTCTCACATTGTGTTCAGTTTATTTTCTTGTACCCTATCCAGTATAAATAATGCATGCAGTTACCTTGAACAGCTGTATGAACCAAATTAAATTAGAAGTTGTGAAATAGGATACTTCCACTGCCGTTCTAACCAATTTTAATTATGTTGCCTTTCATCAATTTTTTTTTTCTTTCTTTCATTCTTTCACTTTTCCTCCAAGGTTCCCACAACTTCCTGTGTTAAACTCCTAGTTGATTATGAATACATTGTTTTCAAAATTCTTGAATTCTGGAGAGCAACAAGGCTTGTCACAGCAGTAGCTATTCACTCTGCACTTCAGAAAAAAAAAAAAAAAAAAAAAAAAAAAAAAGGTGTAAGAACACATAACAGAGTATATTGGATTCATATCCCTGTGGATGTCACAGTGTAATAGGGAATGTTAAGAGGGAATGTTTCTAGATCACCAAAAGTTTAGATAGACAGACCACCCAATTCTTCTAAAGACTAGCTATATTCCCTTTACTTATAGTTCTTTTTGTACTGGAAACTGAAATTTAGTGTTAGCTTACCCTAAAATAAATAGTTGCTTCCTTGTGTTCAAAATTATTTGAGATTGGATTGCATGCTTTCAATATCAGGCTATTTATTTTCATTGAACTTCAATTCTGGACAGCATTTTCTCCTGTTACTGAGCATGCAATTAAAAAAAGTGCTGAACGGTATGACTCAGAAGATCACAACTTCACCACGTTTTCAACACTCACACTTTCTTTTATTCTCACGCCTTTCCTATACACACATATTTGAAGTACAAGGAGGCCCATGTACACTAACAAGCTCTGTGCAACAATATGGAAACAAAACCAACTATTTGTTGCTTATCACCTGTCATGGTTTAACCCTGAACGGTAACCGGACCACACAGACGCTCACTCACCCCTCCCCTCTCTGGTGGGGTGAGGAGGAGAAACGGAGAGAGAAAGAGAGCTCGTGGGTTGAGATAAAAACACTTTACCAAGACAGCAAAGGAAAAGATAAAAATATATTAATAATTATGTAAAAGGATAATAGAATATATAAAATGAACAGTGCACAATTTCTCACCACCTGAGGACCAATACAGCCCGTCCTGAGCAGCAGCCAGGGAGCAGGGATATTCCCCCGCAGCTCTCCCAGAACAGCAAGTTCCAGAGAGAGCATGAGGGAACAGACAGACGAACACACAGGCCCAAACAAAATTCTTGTTTAAAAAGATAACAAGAAAGGAACATGAACAGAAAGTGAACCGAACAAGGAACCCGAACCCGAAATGAAAAGGGACGAGAGCAATGGCTGACTCTCACTTATACCGGCCATGCCGTCTATGGTATGGGATACTCTCTTTGGCCAGTTTAGATCAACTATTCTGGCTGTGCCCCTCCCAAGTTTTTGCACCTGCACATCAGCAAAACTTGGGAAACTGCAAAATGTCCTTGATCGGTCGGCAGCAGCGAACAACCGGAGTGTACTATCACTTTGTTTCATATACTAAATCCAAAACAGAGGAGCTGCTGAAGAGGAAACTAGCTCCGTCCTGGCTGAAACCAGGACATCACCCCAAAATTAGCTTAATGCAATAGTTTTGTCTACAGAGTTAAAAATACATATCTGATTTATTATTCACCTCTGTTATGACACTTCCTGCTCTTGAAGCTAATTTATATTGTTGCTCCCTGTAAGAGTATTGACAAATTACTACTTATAGCTTATTTTCACATACACACTTTCACATAAATACACACACTCTCTCTCTTATTGTACATGGCATCAAACTGCTTGAAAGAATTACACAACATTAACCCTGTAAACACCTAAATTACATTATATGAATCTTGGAGTACTCTCAATAGCATGAAATACTGCTCAAAAGCACTCTGGTATCACATTACAAATATATTAAATAATGCCAGTCTCTCTTATCTATGCTCACTGCTTCACACAAAAGCAGTCTTAAGTATTGTGGATGTTGTCAAACTACCGTAAAAGCCTAATTTATTGATAACACTGTATGCTTTTTACATGTTAGTGTAAAAGTTAGCCAGTTAGTGTAGCCAGATAACTTTAATAAAATGTGCTTCAACATACAGAAATTAATTGGGGAATACATGAGGAATACTAGCAGCCATAATACACAATCTTTAAGGCGGTAAAGACTCAGCATCAGACATAGGTGAAATTCTCACAAATGCTGACCATGATGCACCTGAAATGCCTTAGAACCATATATTGATGTCTTCATTGCAGCTATGCAGGTGACAAACTTTCTTAACATTAATGTGAGGTCATGCTTTTAAAATTAATCAAAGCATTAAGAATTTCAAAAGAAGCAGTATGTGGTTCGTTGTTGTTTATATTGACATAAATCTGTCCTGGGAAAGATATAACATCATCTTGATTATTCTTCAAGCGCTGAAGTGGTAGAAACATTCAACAAGTTTATCTGAGACTTCACTACATGACTGGAAAACCTGAAAGAAGACAGAAAGCCAGACACTGTACTGATTCAAGGGATCCTGGAATCAGATCCACATGAAGTTGCTTGCTGAGGAATGAACATTTGACATAGAAAGAAAGAAAAATATTGAAATATCAGATATTATAAGCATCCATTTGAAAAAAAAAAATTAAAAGGCACATTTGTCACAGTGTCTGGGACTCTACCTGAGGTCCTGAAGGACTGTATGTCTTCAACATTGCCACAGTCTTCAGAAAAAGTCTTTCTCTCTCAGAGTTCTTAAATATCCTGACAACATACGGATTCTGTGTATCTGGCTTATTCCAGGCCCAAGACTAATACAATAACAGTTCAGGGCAAGTTTTCCCTCACCTTACTTCAGTCATCAAGAATTTAGTGGCTATAATCTAAATTAATCATTTATCTGCCATCTCACCTCTCTCTTAGATTTCTACCTTCAGATGGAACGAAATACTCTTAGAGTTGATTCTTTTTCTAGTGACCACAACAAGATGACTAGCTTAGGCACAAAGGCCCAACTTTCAAACAGCTTATTTTCACCCTCAGAGGCAACAAGATGAAAATCTGCCTTGAGAACAACATAATAACATAACAGATGTTACTGTTTTATATGACTTGTCATGTGAAGAGCCCTAACGACTGAAATGACCATCTTCCCCCAGGGAGCGAGGTAATGCAAGATGTTGGTATTGCCCTTGCCTATACACTACATTGCCAACATTTTTCACTGATAAACATAAATTACCTGCAGGACTTGGTTCAAGGACAGATAGGTAAATCACTATCCATTTCCCATTCAGTCCTTGTTTTCTCCAATAAAAGTACCTGTAAAAAGGTTCACTAATGCCAGTTGCAGAAGTGATCTCTACTGATAACTACTTGTCCACTGGAAACTCACATTATTTCTCTGTATTGGGTGCCCATGCCCAGGTGCTGGCAGCGAGTGGCTGCAGAGGCAGCCTCTATGATGAGAGACCAGGGCAGACAAAGCCATTTCCTGTCATTTCCAATGGACCCACCACAGGCCACAGCTGAGCCCCTCAGGCAAGATCATGCTACTTCTGAGAAAGTGTATTTTTTAAAAAGCATAAAAATGATGCACAGCAGACTGTGAGAGAGAGGAGTGAAGAAAAAAAGGTGTGAGAAACAGCCCTGCAGACACCAAGGTTGGTGAAGAAGGTGGGGGAGGAGACACTCCAAGTGCCAGAGCACAGGTTCCACTGCAGCCCATGGACAAGACCATGGCAAAGCAGGTTGTCTCCCTGAATATGGAGAACTACACTGGAGCAGATATCCACACTGCACCTGTGGAAAAGCCCATGCCAGTGTAGGTGCAGATGCCCTGAAGGAAACTACAGCCTGTGGAAAGCCCACACAGGAGCAGGCTTCTGGCAGGAGCTGTGGCCTGTGGAAAAGAGCCCACATAGGAGGTTTTCTAGAAGAAACTGTGGCCCATGGGGAACCCATGCTGCAGTAGTACATTCCTGAAGGACTGCACCCAGTGGAAATTATCCACACCAGAGCAGCTCATAAAGAACTGTAGCCCATGGGAAGGACCCATGTTGGAGCAGTTCACGAAGGACTGTATCCCATGGAAGGGACCCCACACTTGAGTAAGGAAAAGTGTGAAGAGTAAGGAGTGTCAGAGAGGAACTGTTACGGACTGACTGCAACCCCCATTGCCTTCCCCCCTGAACTGCTTGGGAGAAGAAGGTGGAGGAGTCAGGAATGAAGGAATAAAGTTGAGCCTGGGAAGAAAAGTGGGGGTAGAGGGGAGGGTATTTTAAGTTTTGTCTTTCTTATCAACCTACTCTACTTTTAATTGACAATAAAGTAAATTAATTTTCCACAAGTCAAGTCTGGTTTGCCCAATGGTAAGTGATCTCCCAGACTTCATCTCAACCCACTGAGCTTTTCCACCTTTTTTTCTCCTCCTGTCTTATTAAGGAGGAGGAGTGAGAGTGGCTGGGTGGACAGTCTGGCACCCAGCCAAGGTCAACACACAACATTTGGTCACTGACCAACTATTTCATGGTAATAAGCTAGAAACACTAATGACCTATGACAGATTTTAACAAATGACATTGCTTTGTGTTATCCATTCCCTTGAGAATACAGAGTGTGAATCACTGTAACAAAAGCCAGTACAATTAGAGCAAAGGCTGGCTGGCATTTTGCCTAGTATAAAGGGTCATTCAGAAGCCTTCCTGGTCTTTACTGGACATGACTTTGAAACTGTAAAGCTAAGAATTTGTCAGGCACTTATTCAGAAATCTCCGGTCAGAGAAACTGATTCTTTTTGTTTGTTTGTTTAAAACAATCTCCGATTCTTGTAAAAACCTTTATGCATTTTTAAAAAATATTTTTTTTTTTTTTTTAATCATAAGCTGTCAAATATTTTAGTGGAAAACACTGTATAGTAGATTTTTCTGTATTACCAAAACCAGAAAATTGTTTTTCTTGAGAAAATTCAGCTGTCATTGGTCTGGGAATATCAATGGGTTTGAGTTTTCACCCAAATTATATGGCAAAAGCCGGAAGATTCACTGGTAGGTAAATCCCTTATGAATTCATGTCATTTTCTCCATAGAAATATCTGCCACATCCACTTCCCTTACTAATCCTCCACCTCCCTTTCATGTTCAATGCCAGCATAACAGAAGTTGCTAAGTATCTACCTCTATCTTTTTAAGTATGAATAAGGTTATATAATTTTTTTTGTTTGTTTTGTTTTGTTTTTCTGAATTTCCTCAACACTTTGACTGCTACGACAGTAACAGATCCTAAACAAAAGTTAATTGCCTCGTATATCACAGCATCATCTCATACAAACCCTACATAAAGGATCTAAAGATTCCAAATGTGAAGCTATTCTTTTCTCATAAAATACAGGCACAATTAAGAACTTTTTCCACATAAGAAAACTGCATTTAGTACACATTCTATGCACATATCTTTTAGTCCTAGAATATACCAATCCTCATTTTCTAACAGCCTGAGATAATACTACAGAAAGGAGCTCTAAAAAATTAAGTCTTTCTCCAGAATTGGCCAGGGTCATCCAGAGCCCTTGCTAACAAAAAGATACATCCAAATTCAAATTAAAAGGTCCTTTTTAGAAACAAATATTTGTCCTGCCACTACATGTGTCAATATGATCTGGATTGGAATCTGTTGATGTACCAATCTAATCAGACTTACTCAACACCAAGACAATGACTCTGCAAGATAAAAGTGCACAAGATCTTTCCTACACTAACTCAATGTCAGTCTTGCATGAGGAACCCCGGGAAAATAAGATCTGCTATTTTTGCTGTAAATATGAACACATGCTCTGGTTCAGAGAAGACCTAAGTAAGATCTAGTCTTCTCCACTAGCGATGCACCCTCTCTGTGCTACCTATCTGCAAGCAGTAACTCCCTTTCTATAAACCAATAAATGTAAGCACAGGCAGAGTTCTGTCAGCACTTTTCTTTCCTGTGCTGCTACCTGATTAAATCACATTTGAAAAGAAAGTTTTTTATATTTTTGTGTTTGCTCACATCCTCGGATACTGAAGTACCATGGTGATAATGTGGTACTTAAACAGTGGCAAGTCCGTTGCCTCAGCAATGACAGAGATTCATTTATGCAATCACTTAATTGGTCTTAAATTTATATTTGGGCTGGGAGCACAGATGAAAGCTCTGTTATTCTCATTCTTTCTGTACAGCTAGTCCTGTGCAATTACACTGTCTTCAGATTACAACCCAAATTAACCTCTGCAGATCCCAGGGTGGCAGTAGGGCACATATATGGTAAAGACTTGAATAGTATATGTCTCTGAATAGCAAAAGGAAATCTCTCAATTTGGGTCTAAGAGCTCAAGGCAGGAAAAGTTAACTAAGGAACCCTGATGTGGGTTACAGTTATCCATGGAAAGAAGGGTCTGTAGACTTTAAGTAAATGTACATGGTAGAACTCTGCTGTGACCATTCTAAAAATAATAAAAGTCTAATATACAAAGGATTAGGGAGCCACAAAAAAGGTAAAGCTGTGTTTTTACCATGTCACACAATGGTTTTGAAAAATAGCCCAGAGTCAAATCAAATTTCCTAACATTCATTTCTATGCTTCCTTAAGATAAAATTGTAAACTCCACTCTGACAAGCAAACTATCATGCATTACAGATTGCAGAGTTTGATAAACTAGTTCCCAAATATCAGTAGTTTGTTTTCCCTTTGAAAGTCTCCAGTGAACAACATGGAATATTTACCTAATGGCTTTCACACAAATACAGAAACACAGAGACAAACACACAGACATCCTGTCTGCTGGAGAGGAAACAACGTCAGCCAGAATCACAACCTTTTCCTGCCAAGTTCTGCTTATGTCATTTCTCATGCAAACAAATAAGAATACTCTTTTTCTGCTTTTTTCTTCATAAAAGTTATTCAAAATTACTATTATCCAAGAATGAGTATAGTGGCACAACTTCTTAATGTTCCTGGGCAAGGAAAAATGAAAACAGATTAATACAATATAGATTGTTCCCTTGTGTTGCATTAATAAGGCACTGATTATTAAGTGATCTAAGATGGCAAGGTAGCTAGATTGCAATCCCTGGAATAATTTATGTGTCAAATATTTTAACCATCTAAAGCCATGTCTCTCTGGCATCTATTCTATACTGGTCAAACTACTAGTTTCTACGGTCCAACCTGCATTTTCTTTCTTGCTGTGTATCATCTCCCTGGTACTCCATCCATTACACATTAGACATTGATATGGGAAGTTGTAGTATCAACTTTGATGATGTACTCATCAAAAAGTTAACAGAACCAAAAAGATAAGGATAATCAGTATTAAAAAAAATTGTTTCAAAAAGGCTGTGACAGGCAGCAAAACCCATGAAAGAGAAGAACCAGATACATGGCCAGGCATAGATGAAAAATTCTAGGCACAAAAATGCACAGCTAGATCAACCACGGAAATACAGCCTAGGTGTAAAGAGATTACCAAACACATTTAGAATGTGTCATCATTTTTTTTCTTATTTTACCAAAAACCTTTATGAACCGTAGAGGGACCCTAAGTGTGTGAAAACATCCATATCGTAATTAAGTTTCAGAAGTTAATGGCACAATTTTTAATTTGGGAACACACACTAGTCAGAGGGTGGACATGTTCCAGGAGATGGGATTTTGTAAACAAGGTCAGTTTTAGCAGTGTAGCAAGTGACAATTTCCCGTAAACAATTGAATATGTATTTTTTTTTCCTTAAGATATAAAGTTTGCAAATAGACAATTTCAGAGAATTATGACAGTCCAGTTTTGTTTGACTTATGAAGCTCTACCGAGATTACATTTCTACAGCCCAATCCTTCAATTTGCAGTATCAATCTTTCACATACTCAGTTCAGCTGAGAACGTAACATAACATTTTGTTTCACAAAATTTCAGGAACAAACATTACAGCATTATATAGTCCTCTTATCAGTGTACCATTTTCTGTAGACTTTTGACCTCATTAAGAAATTCCAGCTACTTTAATAATTGTACTGCAGGCAACACTGCTGTAGCACTCATTTATGTAGCACTCACCATTTTGTAAGACCAATGCATAATTATCTTCATCAAGGTATGGCTCAAAGCTGTAGCCTGACAAGTAGCAGTAGCAAGAGCAGATGTTAAATACCTTCTAGGGTCCTATCAAAGTAGTTGGCACAGAAGAACCAAAGCAGAAGCCAGGAAAAAACTGTAGCAAAGGATGGAGTATTTCTTCTATACATTCAGTACTACAAACATGATAAAAGTAATACTTAAAAGACAAAATAGCGAGAATCAAAACATGACATTCCATGAATACAAAAGGCAGCAAATTCTAAACAGATGAAGAGCAGCAAATAACTAGACTACAAAACTATTTGCCACAGAAAGTCAATGATATAAAAAATTTGTCTGTTTTCTAAGAGAAATGCATAAAGATCAAAACTTTATGTTACCAATTTTTAATGCAATCTTTTTCAGGCTGTTTTCAGTATATTGACTACAGCTGTTTCCTGGTGAGCCCTGCTTTAAAATACAGAATGCTAAACACTCAGAAGGGATGTTAGATTAAGAAGCATTCCTAAACAGCTGTTCCATTTGCATTTTTTTTCCTAATAGAATTTTGCCAGCAGAACACTGAATACCACAGAGACAACTGAGTATTTCCCATGAAAAACAACTATTTTAATTCCCCAGATTTTTATTGTCTCATCATCAGTTAAAAGAAAAGTCTTTGATGAAAAATCTTGGCTTAAAAATGTGGAGTAGCAGTGGCATCATGGTATCTTTGCTACATGACATACATTACCTTTTGTTTAGTCAGGAACTATCTGTTGAGTTTGGGGTACATATTACATTTAAAAAAACCCAAACAAACAAAAAACCCCCAAACCTGAAGAGCCTCTAGTCAAAGTTCCTTGAGTTTGTCAGGCTTTATGTTCTTTACACTACATTATATGCCATTCTGACTCGGAAATTGTTTGGCTTTTAGTAGTTCTCACTCAGAAAACTTTTGAGTTTTTTGTTAAGAGAATTATTTTTGTAATACAATTGACCTATTAAAATACAATTAAATTAAATTTGTCCACAACTGGCCTCTGACATTAGGCCAACTTGCACATAACATCCAATGTGCATATTACCAAAATTCTCCAAACTTTCAGTGCAGAGCAACCATGTGCAAATGACCAGGAATAGTTCCTGGATTACATTAACTCTTGAACTGTAGTAGCCTCAGCTACCTGGGAGAATGCTGACTAACAAAGCCAAACGCATGCCATTCTAACAGTTGTGAAGTATAGGCAGATGATTTTGGATAACTGCACATGTTCTCTGTGACTGTTCAATTTGTGAAGATTAATGTCAATGTAGTGAAGAGACTAGAAAGTAGTTCTGTTCTACCACAAGAATCTCTGAAATGTCAAAAAACACTGAAGGAAAAAACTGGTGTTAAACCGAAACACAGGGATGGAAGAAATGTTTAGATGCAACAAATTAAGTTGTTTCAGTTTTGATTATTCTTCAATCTACATGTTAAAAGCAGATTTTGTTCATGTAAGTACTGGTAGGGGTGGTTGTTTTATTATTATTTTGAGACAGAAGAGGTATCAAAACTGGTGATTTCTATTTCAAAACATATACATTTTGCAACAGAAACCAAATCTATAATTAAAAAAAATCTCAACCAGTACACAAGGCCTCAGAGGTAAAGAAGAAAGTGGAATATAATGTCATCCACTAAACAGTTTAACAACACAAAGAAAAGTATCATCATTCAATAATCACTATACTAATAGGGTACAATGCATGCTGCTGTGTGATATTTATGTAGAGAGATATGTCAAAGCATTACCACTGTAATACAATAACATCTGAACTAAGTTTCTCAAAATCACTTGTTAAATAAGAAAAGTTACTCCAGATCTAAAATATGAGCAAAGACAACCTTTCCAGGATGACAGAGGATGCCAGCATCTGCTGGCAGCATCTGCTCATCCTCAGGCAAAAGAAAGACACCAACATGCAATGGAGGAAGGAAGCTTTACGAAAGCAGAAAAAACTCAAAATCAGTGTGTCTCTGAATTTTCAGCCAGTACAAGAAATGAAGCGGACAAGCCATGTGTAGATTTGATTTCCTGTCCCTGCAGCAGGGTTTCATTCTTACTGAAGCTTATGAAATGGTATGTTAGCCTCCCTCTAAAAAATAAGAGTGAGTGAGAGAAAGAGGCATCACAGTAATCAGTGTTGGAAGTGACAAAATCCCTTTCAGCTTAGCAATATTTTACAAACAGAAAAAAAAAAAAAAAAAAAAAAAAAGACACCATAAACAGTACTTCAGAAATAACTGACAGCACATGCTGTCAGTATAACCTCCCTATCGGCATGTTTCAAAGCTTTTAGTGGAATTATTTCATTCAAGGCTAAATCCTTGCACTACTGTGCTTTGCAAGATACTGCTACCTAGCAGTTGTCACACCAGTCATTTCAACATGATGAAAATTAGTTCAGACTAGGTTCAAGGAATGACCCATACACATTTAGCATAGATTCCATGACACTTAACTTTGAGGTCCTCTGGCCCAAAGTGAAATTCATAACACAATGCTGTTTTCTGCACCCTCTTTACAGTACATAGAGTGAGTCAGTTTCCTAAATCTCAGTTTTTTCATACATTTTGATTTCAGAGCTGTCTTCATCCACCATAAGCAAGCCTTTTAAAAGGGATGTGCCTATCCCTTTTCATTCAAAGAACTTTAAAAATCCTGGAGATACTGACATGCTTTCAAATAATTTAGTGGTTGGGATGCTTACCTGGACTACAAATATCAAAGTTTGATTTTCTCAGCAGAAGAAATAGACCAAAGTGATCTGCTGCTTATATGAATGACTGAACTATGGAGAATATATAAAAGAAGACACCAACACCATTATCTACCCTTCTGTCCATCTGCTAAAAGGTATAATGCATAATGTCTGAGGCACTGAATTTTGACAGTATATACATACCTGACTGGTAGTCTTCTGGTACTCACATAGACAAATACCTGTTCTCCAAATATCAATTAAGACAAAAAAAAAAAAAAAAAAAAAAAAAAAAAAAAAGTTGGTTTCTTATCACAGTCTAAAGTGGGACATGTTCAAAATGCCATGAAAGTGTAGGCTGGCACAGACTTCAGTAACTTCTGCACTGGGTGGCAAATAAACATGAATTTCATGTTGATGCTTCATTCAAGCAAAAATCAAGAAGTTAGGTTAGACAACTGAAATAATTTAAATAATAGCTTATGGAGACATATCAGCTCAGTTTGCATTTCTGTTTCTAACCTACTCAAACAGATTCTGACCTACAGTTGCTGTCTCACATACAATAAAACCAAACTTCCTGATCAGAAGATCCAGACACTAGTCACCTAAATCCTCTGAGTAGTATGCTATAAGCATACCTTAAGATAATGCTTCTTCAAGACAGTGGCACATGTTCCATACATATTTCTTATGTAGTCAGAGAAGGAGGTAATGAGACCCCTTTTTATACATCATTCTAAGAGCTGCAGTACTTCTGAATAAACTAGAGAGCAAAATGTTTAATCCCGCATTTGTCACCCCCCTAGAAGAATGCCCTTTCCTAGATGGGGGCATCCTCCCATTAAATTAAAAGCACAAAGAAACAAAAATTTCCAGTAAGATTTTATTTTAAGGAGTATATCTAAACAATCATAATTTTCTCCCATCTTCTCTTTGATACTACAAAAACTTAGTATCTTTGTGGAATATATAAATATGTAAATAATATTTCTGTTGAATATGTAAATATTTCTGTTGAAGAATTAGGGCACAGTAGGACAGAGGTAGTAGGACATTTGGAGCCTACTTGGAGAAGAAACCTCAGGCTTCACTGGAACTAACAGAAAAAGCTCCACAAAAGTTAAAAACACCCAGTAAGCACAGAAGGTGAAATTACATTAATGAATTGCTGTTATTAAAATCAAAGCCTTAAATAACTGTTAAGAATATCTATTTAAATGAAGCCTTCAAGCTATGTAACAAATTAGGATTGAAAATGGCAATGTGAAATTGCTGTGCATCTAGAAGCCAGCCATGAAGTCAGCAAGCACCCAAGTCCCACATCTTGGTGTACATGCAATGCAGATTGAAAATGATGGGGACTCTCCTCCTGTTGTTTTCCCAAACTGTGCTATTGACTGCTTGTCTAGAGGAGAATAATAGTAGGTAATTAGTTTGAATTCAATCTCACTGGGCACGTCATTCCACTTTCCACAAACCTTTTTGTTAAATGCAACTGATGGCATTATGTCTGCATTATCTATGACACAGATTTGGACTAGTGAAGCTAAATCATGACAGCAAAAGCAAGAGCAATTTTGAAGTGTAAAATTTGAAAGAATCCATTAGGAAATACCCAGCATCATCTGAAAGGGCAAACTGACATAAACATACTTCATCAGTTGCAAGTGCAATTTGATGTGTGGCAAAATACCAACTGTATTGCCAACAAGGCACAGGTGTATAACACATGAGCAAGTGAAAATGTGACTGCAAGGAGACAGATAATCACGCTGTAATCATCATACATTCATCCAATGTAACTCATTGCAACTCTCACACACAGGAAAAAACAGCTAGAAATACATGTTTGGGTAAATTCAAAATCATTTCCAATAAAACTGAGAAATGTCTATTACTGCTTGAACCTGTGTTTCAAAATTGTTTAGAAAACACAGGTACAAAAGCCACATGGCAATGTTACAGAAGTGTTGCCAAATCATGGAGAAAAGCCAGTATGGAAGAGAATGTACCTGCATGAAAGAGATCCCATTTACTGAAATGGTCATTGTTACCTGCATAATCATTTTCCTTTATTTCTCTCCATTCCCCTCAATCAAACCTCAACTTTAAGTCTTCTTGTGAAAGTAAATCAAGTTTGAACACTGATAAAATATATATTTGCCAGAAAGACTATCATTATGGTGATTGCTGAGTGGTACACAGAACATCTTCAACACAAGCTAGATGAGATTTTTTTATATATATATAATTCTCTTTACCTTGACACTTAGAATGTTTTTTTCTGTTATACAGAAGACCCAGACTCTTTCTCAGCTCAGTCTGAAAGAGAGTTTTAATCCAGGTGCCATGTTTCCCACGTTTCATCACTGGCTTCCTGGTATAAAGGGTGACAGTGCCCCTATTTTTGCAAACAGCTTCAAGTTTCTGTCTATCTTAAAAATATCTCAAAATATAGGAAATTATTTTATTCTTGAAAAAATCAGAGATAATTTAATATTAGGTTAATTGGAAAACAGTAGGTAGCAGCTTCCAGTTCCATCACTCAACAAAGAAATATAAATTATTCACACAATTTCACTTGGCAAACCTTAGTCTAGAAGGGTGTAAGACAGCATACAAGCAAGTATGCATGTATTCTGGGAGCAGTAGGAGAGAGAAGGGGAGGAAAAGACCACTGCCACTGCATAGTCTCCATTATAAAGATAAGGAATGAGGAGCTGGTATGAAACTAGCTGGAGAGGTTAGATGAAAATCAGATGATGATTTAACCTGAAAAAGAAGCTGAGCCATTTATTTCAGCCTGGGCACAAAATGCAATAATTCACTTTGTCTCAATGAATTTCTTTAAAAAAAAAAAATAAAAAAAAAAAAAAAAACATTAAACAAGCTCATGGTTCTTTATGGGATGTTTCAAAAAGTCTCCTGGAGAGATCTATGAGTATGTCCTCTGTTACACAGGACACCAATTCCTCCCCTAAAATAGGCAGATTGAAACAGGGGACCTCTTGAAATTTACAGATGCAGTTACAAATGAAGCAAGACCATAACAATCTAACTACTAAATGTGGCACAAATATTATGCACAAACCCACATTAAGAGAAATTTCAAATATTACTCTCGCTCTTACAGAAGCCCCTGTTTCTGAGTGACTTGAAATATCTAATCCTGACTTTGTTCTTTATAATAGATGTGACTGATTCGCTCCAGTTTTAATCCAGAGGATTGCCTATATAGTTAGTCCACCTATCATTGTATTCCAGCCTATCCTGACTGGGACACTGTATAAAGAGGAACTCCTACTGTGTAGCCTGAGGAAGAGAAGGCTGAGAGGGGACCTTATCAATGCTTATAAATATCTCAAGGGTGGGTGTCAAAAGGATGGGGCCAGACTCTTTTCCAGGGTGCTCAATGACAGGACAACGGGTACTGGGCACAAACTGGAACACAGGAAGTTCTGTCTGAACATGTGGAAAAAATACTTTACTGTGAGGGTGACAGAGCCCTGGCACAAGCTGCCTAGAGAGGCTGTGGAGTCTCCTTCTCTGGAGATATTCAAACCCCACCTGGACACTGTCCTGTGCAACCTGCTCTAGGGGATCCTGCTCTAGTGGGGGGTTGGACTAGAGGATCTTCAGAGGTCTCTTCCAACCCCTGCTGTTCTGTGATCCCCCAGCTGCGTATTTCTATCACCCTTATGCCTGCACTAGTATTTATGAACACATGTAATGAAACATACATGTAAGTTTAATAACTGTCAGATTATTTTTCAGGGACCTGACCCAGTTCATTACCTGGCCTTAGGAACACAAGAGGCAGCACAAGGGAGGAGCAAGAAACTTTTGTCAGATTTAAGAGGAATTTTAGATGAACATCAGTGAGAATCTCTCTGTTCTTTAGGATTTCATTCAGCAAAAATTAAACCAGCTTAAAATTTTGAAAAGCTTCAGCAAAAGGCTGAAAAATCCTAAATCTGTGAAAATTTTGCATGTAGATTTGTAAATTTTTATAAAATCATCCAGCTCAGAATTCTCTGGGGTTTTTCTCTGCCACTGCATAATCCTCATTTTGTCATCAGTTGAGGTTTCCACCAGGAGTCCTATGGTGGAACATGGAGTACATCCAGGCTTTTCAAATCACTGAGGATGATAATGATTGCTGACTTCTTTTGAAATAAAATTATGACTTACAATATTCTTCAGCAAAGATTAAACTTTGTCAGCTTTTTGCAAACAACTCAGGCACTGTCATGTATAAGATTTACTTTCTTCAGTCCATTCAAATCAGAATGTTTTCCCACACACATTGTTACTCATGTTCATAAATGACTATGGTATTAATTTCTGCTACAGAAGGAAGTCTTTTGGAGGTAATATGCCTGCACCAGATTTCTGCAAAAATGTAAACTATCTACATTAAATGAAAAACTCAATTCTGTCAACATCAGTTTAACAAAAGCATCACAGAGTTAAGAGCTATTCATGAATTCCAACTGCCAAGCAATATTCCTATTTGTTCATAACAGAACACCCAAACTAGAGTAGTACACCAAAATACAGAAATACAGTTAATGATGTATCACTTGGGGAGTTTGTCTTCTGTGAAGAATTCCCTCTTTTCTTTTTGTCAACATCAATATATACTAAATTTATTGAAACTGGATTTTGAGCAAAGTAGCAGCTGTGAACTGTAACTGAGAATATAATATGCATCCATTTTGCAGTAACCATTTCCATACTGCCACTTTTAATTTGATTTTTGCTTGATGTTTACAGCATTCTTTTCCTAAATACCTGATTTCACCTTCAGTGTTGGGTCCTCAAGTAGCAAAAATACTGTCAATTGTTTGATTAGGTGCCTCTACATTAAATTGGAATTCTATGTCCTTTTTCTGCATTCATCTCTAAATTTAAGAAAACACAAATGTGATCTAACAGTCCAGTTGGAAGTTCCTGGCCTGATTTAACCACCTGACCAACAGTGCCTGAAATCAAAATAAAGTCCCCTGTCTGCAGAAGTAAATGTAGCAGTGCATAGCATGGACACTGTGAATCATATCAGCTAAAGATTGTTATGTTTTAATCTAAGTTAAGTTTTAAAATGCCCTAAAACTACAATAAAGAATTCCTTGCACTTCCTTAACTTCTACATATAGGTATGAAATTTTTAGTTTTACTTGATTAAATCCAAGAAGTTGAAGCATTCAACCATGTATGTTCTTAAGGTCTATTTACACTAGGGAATCACAGCCACAGAAATTTAATGGCAGTAATCCAAACCATGATGAACTGAGGCAATTTCATTTTTGTTGACCATTGCTTCAGGTCATTGTAATTTAATGAGTAGTAATCCTATTTAAAATATGTTACAGGCAGCAAGGTGCCTGCTGGGAGAAAGCTGCTATGCGTGAACAGATCAATATGCACTGTGTGCATTCGACCATTCAATAATCGATTCACCCTTGTTATGGGAAAATAAATGCTAAAGTCCTAAAAGTTAATTTCTATGGAAAGCTTTTACAAGGCTATAAAATTATTAAAAGTTTTTATGAGTTCTCCTTTTTTTTTGCTTTTGTTTTTAAATCTTTGTGCAGTACAAGCTATATCTCACAGCAACATCCAGTTAGTCCTAGCTACTTGACTCTCAGTTTGATCCTAGGCCTGAAAAGGAAGTTGTGATCCAAAGGCTCCTATTATTTTGAATGAGGAAACTTGGGCATAAAAAAGTAAATGTTTTCCAGTTTAAAGAATTTTACTGCTTACTCAAACTACCTTGCTAAAGGTTTTTGGTTATGGGGGGGTTTTTTAATAAAAAATTTTCTTTTAAGTCCATTCTCTTT
Organism: Podiceps cristatus; assembly: GCA_000699545.1. Classification (NCBI taxonomy): domain Eukaryota; kingdom Metazoa; phylum Chordata; class Aves; order Podicipediformes; family Podicipedidae; genus Podiceps; species Podiceps cristatus. The sequence continues at coordinate 22,938 of JMFS01104552.1, forward strand.
TGATATGATCCTTAAAAAAAAAGGTATTATATTTTTAAAGTTAACATCAGAGACTCGTCCATCACCTTTCAGAAGGTCCCGATTCTTTCCTGCCTTTTATTGGGTGTCAAGCTTTTTATGTTGGCTAACATATTGAGGGAAGATGCTACTTAATCCCTATATCAAAGCAAATGCTAGCCAATAGAGGCCACAAAAAGTACCATTTAAATTTTTTTTGTCATTTGTTTGTGGGGTTTTTAAACTAATTGTTATAGAACATGTACATTGGAAGAGTATCTGTCCAATGTGTTTTGAGTCTTTCACTAAGCCTACAACAAGAGTGGTACTGAGACTGGCTCTGAGGACAAACCTGCTATCTGCATTCACAGTTTCCTTGTTGCAGTGCTCTCCTGGCTATGTCTTTCTGCCAGTCTTCCTAGGAATAAAAGTAAAAAGTGCAATGACATACAATACAGAGATGGTCCAAAAATCTTTGTGCTCTGTATGTATTACGTAGCTTTCTGACAATGTTTTGCAACGACCTTCATTCATGCAACAAATACGGACTGGGTCCTTCTTTTAGCAGTGGAGGCATAGCGGCTATAAGGACAGATAGGATATTGTAGTCAGTATAGATGCAAACTTTCATCGAAGTTCACACCAAACACTTCACATTTTGAACACCTAAACCAAAGTCGAGGGATCACCATGGGTTTCAGGTCGCTGCCAAAGACCAGCATTTCAGCTGTAACATTACTCTACCTAAAATGCCCAGATCTAGCCTTTCATGTGTTAATTGTTTAGGTTTTAATGGCTGAAATATTGTATGATGTTTATGTTAGTAAACACTTCCAAAACCCTTTATTTATGCCCTGGACTACCTTTGCTCATGGTTGCACCATGAAAATTATTGTAATGGATTAATCTTGCATATCAAAAATCACAAATATTAAGCTGTCAATTTAATGTGTCCCTACCTAGTATTCCCACAGTAAAAGCATAATTTGCTTCCTGAGCCATTAATACTACCTTCTTTCTCTAAAGTGGCTTCTGGAAGTCTATTCCTTATAGCTTTACTCAGTCTGTTTCTCAGTGTGTGTTGAGTTTCAGTCTCTGTCTTTCAGATCAAATTGTTGCTGAAATCTGTCTGGAAAACTATACAAACCTGCAAGCAGCAGAGGTATTTCTGTAGAAACATATCTGT
>KL281159.1:11590-24413 GCA_000699545.1 Podiceps cristatus
AGAGCAACTGAAGTGATTTAAGGACCTATCAGTCTTCCTCTCTGCTCATGGGGCTTCAGTGGCCATATCTGAAATGTGAGAGTTTTACTCTCTTGAACCAGAATCTTGAAAAGGCATTTGGTGTTTTGTTTTCGTTCCACTGACAAATGGTTCTTTACCTTTTTGGCAGATAACTAATGTTAACAAATTTTCTTTAACTTTCTCATCTTTATGAACCTGTATGGTTATAATAGACTATTAAGTTTGATGTATTCATTTGACTCCAAGATTTTTTTTTTTTAGGATTAGTGGGCGTGCTCTTTGGAGTGATTACTTGCTATGTCAGTTCATTCTCAACATGTTGCTTTGCAATCTGTTTGAAGTGCTATTGAAATGTGGAGCTAATACAGATACTTGCAGCTGAATCCTTACTTGGACATTATCAGCTGGCTTACATGAAGATAGTTATGTTCCTATTTCTTGGATTATGGTTTTTGTCATTGTCTGAGAGTATACAACAAAAAAGCTCTTGTGCAACCTTAGAAAGGAAGAAAAACTGAAAAGCTAGAGAAGCCAAGTAGTTCCTGAGATCACATCTGACCAGGGAATACAAGAAACAAAATTCAGGATTAAAAAGGGAAGTAACAACTTATGTTAGTATGGTGATCTTTTGGACAACTGATATCTATGCTCTTGCCATAACAGAATACAAATTTTGGCAAACAATTCGGAATATAATACTGGAAAATTTATCTTAGTTATAACTTTCAGTAGATTTATCTTTAACAGATGACAGGTTAAAAAGCTGGAGGTCAAACTGAGCTTGAGAGTGGCAACAACTAAAAGGGGGCAGTGGAAAATCAAATTTTTGAACAATCACAGGTTTCTGTGCATTAGCATTCATGTAGACTTTGTGTTTTATTTGACTTAAACCAATGTTTTATATCTTCTTTTAGTCTGTCAGCTCTCCGCTACAGTCTCTTCAGCAAAGAACATGGCTCATCCACTGGTCTTTGTTCGTGTTTTTTAATCATCCTAAAGGAAGAGACAATATCATTGACCTTTTTCTCTATCAACCACAGTAAGTTGTGTTGTACTGTTTGGGGGTCTTTAAATCAAAATGAAGGCATATGATGAATATGAAAGCCTATCAAACATTTTTCAGCCTGAAGCTGTCTCAGAAATTCTAATGATATTAACACTGAATATTTTTTTCAAAGCTTTTTAATTTTTGTGTATAATCTCCTTTTCTTCATGGTTATACTTCCCTTTAAGGAAAAGGGGAAGTGAAGTAGGAAGAACTGGTTCTTTTTCTGGTGCTTGGAGGGGACAGAATAACTGCTTTTGCTAGATTACCAACTCCTACCACATCTTTCAGAGCTATAGGGGAAGATATTGTTGTATTTTGATTTTACAAAACCTGATTAAAAAGGGTTCTTAAAGAGCCGAGAATAAAAATGAAAATTGAAACACTGTAGCCACTTGTGAGAGGGCTGACTACTTATATGTCAATCTGGGAGTCTAGGACAGCTTAACACTGAAATTATTTACAAGATTTTAATTCCTTCTGGTACCTGGTTGGAAGTAATGTGTTAGAATAGGAGAATAGTACTAAAGAAAAGCAGTTGAATATTTAAGATGATGATCCCAATAGACTAGTAATTTGTACTGGGCTTTTTTTTGCCTCCTTTTGGTGTCATAGTGTGTGTGTTGGTTTGGTTTCTTTCATTTTAATTTATACTTCTCACCTGTAAATATGGGCTAGTTTACTAGACAGTTGAATGGGAAAGTTGCAGGCTCAGATGACCATACGAAAAAGGACATCCTGTGGTTCTGTGTGCCTGTGTAAACACCTCTTGTGAAATCAGTGTAGCTGACAGCTTAGGTCAGTGTTGGCCTGAACTTAGCATATGGACTGGTCTTTTGCTGTACTAGCCTCTTTTCTTCTGACCATAGTGGTCAGCCTTCTCTTCCCCTTGTTTCCCTCCCTCCTCCCCTGTCCTGAAAAGATGTGATCACAAGATTAACAAAATTATATCATCCTTCTATATTTGAATAAATGGTCAGTCATAAGCCCTTGTATTATGTTGCATAAAAGGTGCATAAGCTATTTATCATGAATACTCTTTTGATGCAAAATTGCCTTATCTGAGCTTTATTTTTTCTTTCCAGGTATCTCAATGCAATTCAGACAATGTGCCCACATATCCTCAGATACCTGACTACTGCAGTCATAACAAATAAGGATGTTCGAAAACGTAGACAAGTGCTGAAAGATCTAGTCAAGGTTATTCAGCAGGTAAGAACTGAAATATTAGTCAGTGGGAGGACAGAATAATTATTTTCTTTCATATCAACAAGTAATGATTAAAATATAAAAGCAAAATTTAGTGCATATTCTTTCTGTATGACTAAATGCAGAAAATTCAGTGAGAGATGTGAAACGACTTTTGGCCCGATGCTTCTTTTCAGCTATCCGTACAAGGAATTGTATGAATAAGAGATCTTGTCTTCATTTCAGAATGACTGAACTTTGTGCTTTGGTTTGTGCTTACTTGCGTTTCCTTGAAAATGCTTCTGTTGTCACAGTTATATGAGGATGTAGATGGGGACAAGAGCAATAAAAGAATTGTGGTTGATAGCAATCAAGGGGAATATGGCAAAGATTTTTTTTAATCTGAAATCAGCATGCAACTTGTATACAAGCCATCATGCTTCAAACCCTTCTAATAACATATATTGTGAATAATAAGCTATGATATGTATGTGACAGTGCTGTTATTACAGGCTAGCAATCAATTATATCCACTTCAGGCATTGGTGTAACTACCTAGGCAAGGCACCATCAGTGCAAAGATCAAATTTTGAGCATATCTTAATCTGTTCTTAAATCACAAATTTGTGTAGCATAAGAAGCTATAAACTAGTCAGTGTTAAGACTCATCTTTTATCTTAGCTAAAACCAGATTTTAGCGTTGAACTTCTCATGTAATATGAACAATAAAGTAATATTATACAACTTTTTTGGCTTTCAGTTTATCTGTACAATTGATACGAAAAAAAAAATCACTACGGTGTTCCTTTTAAAAATACCAGCTCTGGCTTTGGTTTTGAAATAATCTGATGTGACATTTATTTCTTAGTACTTTGTATGGTTCATTAATATTAAATCATGAAGTGGTAGTGATTTTCTAGATTGGAAAACAGGATAACTAGGAATAGGTATCTATCATGGATGTAGATAGTGTCTACATAGGAAAAGCAAAGCATTGCATGAAGTGATTTGTCAAATGTCATGTGGTGGGCTGATTGCTCTACTACCAGTTAGAGATTGCTAATACTTGTAATACCTTTTCAAGTATGGAACTGGTAGGTAAGCAGTTTCTTGTTCATCTCGTAAATTTCAAAGCTGATTGATCCAAGACTGGTTTACATAGTGGATGTTATGGGGTTAACAAATACAATTTTGATATTAAAAAAAACCTTTTTACCTATAAAACTGAATTTTAAACCTAAAAAGACTGTAAATATAGTTATTTGGGGAAGGAAAAATAACTTTGACCTGGATAAAAAAAAAAAAAAACCTCTCTTAGCAGTTCCCTTAATCTGCTGTTTTTACTGTATGCTAAAGCAGATATTGACAGATACTGTGTTAAGTGGCCTTAAAATGTGCATTAGAGACTTATCAGAGGATGTTTAATTACATCTTAATTTACACAGGTCTATATGGATCTAGTGTTCTTCCTGCCTTGTAGTTGAAAGTTGAATAATTCCTGTAATGCCAAAATGATTTCAAGTGGCATTATTTGTGTTAGCGATATTGTCCGTGTATAATCGAATGATCATTCAGTTTGAAATATGAAGGATTTGGTGTTGAACTAGGCTTTGAAATCAGAATTTTAAAAGACTATCTGTTCTACCATATTTTAAGTAATTTGGAGTTTTGGTACAGAACCAGCTCTAGCTTCTGACATTTTTATAACCCAAGGATGTCAGCACTAAACGCTGAAGCTAAACTACACTTCTGGTTGTTTAACTGGACTACTGGGGTTGGAAAAAGTGCATTTATGGAGTTTTTATAAGAGCAATTGGGAAGTTTTAACTTTATTTTTAAGTGATGTATGGACTTGTTTTCAGTATTAAGTTCTGTTTGAAGAATATAAGGAATATGTAAGTGACCTTATGGCCTTGATTTCTAATGTGGTTCCTAATATTTTTGACAGGAGTCCTACACATACAGGGACCCTATCACAGAATTTGTGGAATGCTTGTATGTTAATTTTGATTTTGATGGTGCACAGAAGAAGCTGAGAGAGTGTGAAACGGTAAGAAGAAAAGTCTTATAAATGTTATAAACCTTTTAAGTAAAGGTTTTCAATTCACAATTGCCAGCTAATTTGTTTGAAATTGGGTTTGAGTATGTTGCCAGTGTTTTCTGAGCTTTAATTCAGAAGCATGTGGGGTGGAGGTTTTTTTGACAACTCATTTTGTTACACTAAAACAAGACTTAAGGTAAGGATATAGCTTTAAAATTATATTTAAGCAGTTCTAGAGCAAGAAAAGAATAGGTAATCATGCATTTGGCTGAGCTTCAGTTTTTCCATTAGTGTTTGAGAAGTGCTTGAAGAAAAGCTTGAACTTGCCTTTTATTCTGAAAGATACTGCATCCTGGAATTGTAGTGGTGAAAAGTAATGTGAAATAACATTAGGATAGTTAAATACATATTCTTGGAAAATTCTCAATCTACTATGAACAGTTGAAGACACCTAACACTTGGGTTGCCTAGCATAATAGTATTTCTAATAGCTGAATATTTGTACCATCTCTTACAGCCTCTGGCTTGGCTTTCCTTTCATTAGTATTAGTCACCTAATTGGGTAAATCAGAAGGTTTATAATCCACTGCATAGGGCTGGTGGTCCTGTAATCTGAACTTTATAGGCACACTTGTACTACTAAGTAAGCTGGGTTGCACGGTAAGGAGAATGCTGATCAAAATGCAGGGTGAGAGAAGAATCCTAGAACATGAGGGGGGAGTTAAATTTTATGTGTTGGAGGGATCTTCAGTAGAATTTTGACAGCAGTAGACCTTGTTCTCTTCTTGAGTCAGACCTCAGTGATTGTGTTAGCATGTGACTTTTAATTTAGCAAGCTGCTGAACAATGAAACTTTCTGCTAAATTTGTAGCTTTTTCTCCATATATTGAAATATATCAAGAACTGGCTTTAGACGAACTGCTCACTGATCAATCTTATTGACAGTGTCTACCTTTAATGCTTCCATGTTTGTTCTCAGTGTTCCCTTTCTCCTTACACTTGCAGGTGCTTGTGAATGATTTCTTTTTAGTGGCATGCCTTGAGGACTTCATTGAGAATGCCCGTCTCTTTATATTTGAGACCTTTTGTCGCATCCATCAATGTATCAGCATTGGGTAAGTTCACTACTTATGACAGTTCAGAAAAATCAGTCATGGATGACAGTGTAAACTTTAGTAGTAAAATATTCAGCCATCAGATAAATTAAAAATCATCAATCAAAATCTAATTGAATAGTTCTCTTTCTAGTTCTGTAACTCTAATGCTATATACTTAAATTACAACAATCATATTTTAAAGTTGAATTCTTGTGGTTAACTTTAAAACAACCTCTCTACCACCCTCAGCCCCCCAAACAAGCAGTGCTCTCAAGCCAAAACTTTCTCATGGTGTCAAGTTAGAACTCCTCTGGATTTAATGGGAACTTTCATAACCCAGTGTCACTGAAGTCCAAGTGTCTTAACTTGGAGCTCAATTCTACACATATTGATGTAGAGTGGTAATGTTGTATTTGCAATTTGTATTTACCTCACAATTGCCTAAATTTATTTGTATTTAGTAGATACAGATACCTATGTCTGTCTTATAGCTATGTTATTTGAAAATTATTAGAATTGTATTGGTTTTTTATTAATTAAATACAAAATAATAATCTTATTCCCTGTGACACAGTGAGTGATCCAGCTGTAAGAAAATTACATTCTTATCAAGGATGTCTGTCGCTTACTCAAACTAATTTTGTAAAAGCAGACTTTTCAAATGGATCAGCTCCAATGCTTCTATTGTAAAAACTAAGCAGGAAGATGTTGTTATGCGTGCTTGAGATCCCTTTCCACTTGGCCTTTGCCCCTATTCCCCATGTTTCCACATCCCTTAAATTAAAAAGGAAAAAAAGTGCAAGTGAAACTCTGAATGCTATAAAAATCTCAATGGTAGAGAACAGTGCAGAGGTCCTTGAGACAGCAGAAACCAAAGCTGTTAAATCGATCAGGTTCAATGGAGTCTTGTTACCAGCTTGCATCCAGAGCAAACGTGTGCATCTGGTCCTCTGAGGAAGTGATTTAACACTGCTTGATTTCAAAAGAAAAGGACTTGAGAGAAAATTGTCTTAGTTTTGCAAGCTTATTGAAAGGATTGCTTTTTTTCATGGATAAGTATAGCTAGAGAAAGGACAAAGATTCTTACTACTTTCAATCTCTGTTCACTGGGTGACACATTTGTCTTCAGTAGATTTGGAAAACATATTTTTTAGTCCTTTATATCAGCTTAAAATAGCTACGACGTCAATGTAAAAGGCAAACAATGAATTTGAGCATTTTAATCAGTTGTGATGTATTGGTTTTTTAAGCATAGTCATAGTAGAAAACTGAACTAGATGCTGTGAACGGAACTTTTCTATACTTAATGTTCGGTTTTATGAGGAGGCTAATACTTTTATCTAAGATCACTTTAAGCAGAGTACTGTGTACTTGGGTATAAAGGGGTTTTGAATAAGCATTTGGAAGAAAAAATGTGAATAAAGTTCTCATAGGGATGAGTTTCTAGGGAATATAAAATACAATAGTGTCTTGCTATTTCCTATAAATGATTTTTAGTACTGTGAATACTGCATGTATTCAAGCACAAGTTTTCAGTGAAACTAGATGTTTAAGCTTTTTTTAACTAGAGACTAGATGTCTTCTCTAAGAAGTCTAATTCTCTAATCTGTCTCCAACCAATAAGCAGAAAGTCTGGAGGATGTATTTTAAGTATGCTTCCAAGTCTATCCATTGAAAGATACTGATAAACTCTGGGTAACATACTAGTGATTCATTATCACAAAAAATAGCAAGCTTTATTTAACAAATCAAGGTTTATAGTAGATGGTTGTAATTTATTTAGTGTTTACTTATTTTACAGTTCATGTTTGTGCCATATGTGCTATTTCTATTTCAAGTGTGATAGAAAATACTGTAGTTGGCTCTCCTTGTTATGTGTGATTCATAAATATAGGTAGTGGTGTCTTTTATAAGCATTATGGTCTGTTCTGAGGCAAGCAATAGACTTTCAGTTGAGACGTACTATTCCAGATTGACATGGACATTCCTGCCATGTATCACTTCAGGTAACTGCATGTGGCATCAGTTGTCAATAAGATTCTTTTTCAGTAGGTCATTGTGTTTTAAGTGATGGACAGAAAGCCTTAGATCTGTGCAAGCTGTAATAATTGTTATATTTGGGCTTATTATGTGGGGTGCATAAGTATTTCTTGGTGCATTTCAGACTTGTTTTTGAAGAAATTAGCCAGTCAAAATGCTTTTCATTAAAGATTTGACTGAGTCATAGTTCTTGCCTTTCTTTGTCTACAAGAGATTTCCACTGCTACTCCTGGAGTTGAAAACCAGTTGGTGTACCACAGTGCTTGATAAGTACTGTTTAACTATTGAGAACAAATTTGCAAACAATTAGTGGGAAATCTGCTGTTCCTTATGTTAAATGGAAAATAGATGGCTCATTTAATGTTTTGGGTTTTTTTAAAAAAACTACTTATATCTGTTACGCAGCTGATCTTTTCCCAAAGGACTTAGTTACTTTATCAGCTGTAACTTAAAACTTGGATATCCTAAGTAGTTCTGCAATTAGTTTACTGTTTAAAATATGTTTAGTAGGAAGTAATAGATGAAATTAATTCAGAATGTGTTTTGATTAGTTTGATATGCCTGTATTTAATTGAACAGCTGAATATGCTTCATTCTTCTTTTCTATATATCTATCTTTTGTGCACAGTACAAGATAGGTTTGTTTTTATATGAAGATGTGTAGAATTCAGTAAACTTTCCTTTTAAGAGAAGGAAAACTTAACACTTGCCCTAGCATAGCCCAAATAAGTGAATCTTATAAAACAGAGGCACAGAAGTAATCTGAAGAACTGTATTTGAAGCTACTGTTGGGATACTACCCTTTGAAATCACCTGTAACTTGAAATGGTAGACAGTATTCTTTATTAATAAAATTATTTCATTATAATTCACTAATTTTTATTTGATTATGGTGGAGATATTTATAAAGGTAATCTGAGATACAACCATTCTTGCTTCAGTTCATTAGTATTAATGTTGTTTAATATGTATCAGTAAATCTGAATGTGTCAGTGTTGCTTGAACTGGTAAACATGTATGGGGCTAAGCTGTCGTGTACCTCTGGAGAGTATTAGATACATATTTTAACAGAGCAATAGGAGAATAGTCGTGTTCGTTACATAGCTGTAATCAGGGTAGATCTTCGGTGAATCTGCTCTGGAAGAAGCAGAAGGGGGATAAGGCTTTTTTGGTTGTATGTGTTTCTTTACCAGACAAGTACCTCCTTGCATGTCGCACATCTAGTCACTTTGGGTAACTGGCTGCTTTGCTGTAGCCTGCGAGGAGACCCAAAATGGAATCCAGTTACCATAAGTGCTGAAATGAGGTCATCTCTTGTGTCAAAGTTGTGATACAGCTTTAGGTTTTATAATACAGGTAGATATCTTTATTTTACTAAAAGATAGTTGTTAATTAATAACTTTGATTATTTTATGTAGAAGTTTTACTTCCATGTAAGTCTCAAAGCTAGAAATTGAGGTAAAATAGGTTTTTATATCCCTTTTTACCCCGCCACTTTCGTTCTATGACTTGCAAGTTTTCCAAATGCATGTGCAAGAAATAACTGTGCAGAGACATGCTATTTGTGTCCTGTAGCTTCATATATGTTATATCATGAAAAGTGGCTTTTTTTTTAAAAAAAGCCCACCTCTGAAGAAGCTGAGCTAGTAAAATGTAGACATAATAAGAAAAGGTAGAATTATCTGCTAGGTGGTACAAAGCACTTCATAATTTCTGTCTTGGAATGACTCTCTAGAAGTCTGTGCCCTCTTCCTCTCCAAGTATACAGAGACAGGAGTCTCTGGAGACTTAGGAGAGGAGAAGAAGGAAAATCTAGGTACTGTAGGTTGGAAGGGACCTCTGGGATTCATCTGCTTCAGTCCTGTGCACACAATTACAGCTCTGAACAGTACCTGCTGTAATGTTCCATTATGCTGCTTTAAGGCATCATCTAGTTGTTTCTCAACTGTCTCCAAGGATGGAGGTTCCATGCTTTAATCACAAAGGTAGGTTACTTAATCTCCAGTTTAGTGGCAGTAGCTGTTCTTGTGGTCATCTGGAGGAGGAGTTTTTATCTGAATCCTACTGATGCTTCTAAAAGAGAAATACAAGAGTTCTGCTAATAAACATACACCCCACCCCATGTTGTTTTCAGTTCAAAATTTCAAGTCAGGTGCTTAACATCACTGATTCAAAAGTAGTAAAACAATTTGTAGCTTCTTCCTATTGAAATATCTGTATTATTCTGCCTAGATGACTGATAATTCCTCAACAATTTACATTCCTGATGTCTTCTACTTGCCTGCCCTAACTCTACAATTGCTAATTCAACCACAGACTAACAGTTCTAGTGGAACAGTAGCAGCTGTGGTTGGATTTTACTTCCCCTTGCTTTGCCAGACTCCAGGTACTTTGTTGCCCATTTGTGTCATTTCACTGCAGTGAGTTCAGTTTAAATCCAGTATTTGAAGTTAACTTCGTTTTTGGGGGTTTATTCTATTCATATCACTTCATGTTCAGCTGTGACAAAAATGGAATTTGCTTTTATAGTTGGGAGAAGGGTGAGATGAACAACATATAGGAGAGAAGACTGTATAAAGACTGCTACATAGCTAGTCAAGCTAAGGTATTATAAAGTATTTGCTTGACGATAGTAATAGTCAAGATGGAAATCACTTTCAGGTGGAGAAAAATACGTTTAAGTAAGATCCTCTAAAATGGTGAGAAATAGACCTCTTGAGCAGCTCAGAGTAGCCAGCTGGCTTTTTGATCCTGTCCGTAGCCCTTACGTCATGTTTGTTACCTTAGTCTGAAAGCTGATGGAAGAACGAGCGTTACAGTTGCCATGTATGAGCCAACTGCCAGCAGGAAGCGAAAGGAGCTGGCTGGAAAGCCATGGGAAACACCATCAGAAGGAATTATTCCTGAACAAGAGTGCTTGTTTCATTAAGAATTTTCCTTTCTCTGTCCTCCCCCACCATCCCTCCTTGAAATTGCAAGAAGTTTGAGCATAGTGCATCTGTCACATCATCTATACCAAAGTCTGTCTCATGGCTCTTGTTCCTGAAACTTCAGGGTGAATTTTATTGCTAAATGAGCTACTGAGAGAGAGTGTCTTGGACTAATTAGTCTAAACTTTTGTGACTGCTGGCTGGATTTTAAAAAAAATAATAATAATAGCAGCAGTTCAATTGTTCTTTCTATAATGATGGTTGCTATTTTATGTTATGGTGACATGACTTAATTGACAGTTTTCCAAAGAATGTTCATGTAGGCAATGTTTAATAGGAGTATATAAAAACTGTGCAGTGCAAGATGTAGTTCAGAAAGAGTAAGCATATAATTCTAGGATGTGAATTCCTTATTCTTGATGTCCCAGTGTAAAGCAGTGGGCGTGGGAGATGTGCAGGAGTACGTGTATGTAAGCTTTAATGTCACTTCAGTCAAATGAAAGTGTGCTTCCCAGATACTTGGTATTTACTGAATACAAGTCTTGGACTGTGCCAAATTTTGTGTTGGCTTGACTTGTATTCCTGAGTCCCTACTTGCATTTACTGACGTCAGAGGGATTCTTTTTCACCTTTTGATAAGTCTTTTGTCTTTTAGCATGTTGGCAGATAAGCTAAATATGACTCCAGAAGAAGCGGAAAGATGGATTGTCAATCTAATTCGAAATGCACGATTAGATGCCAAATTGGATTCAAAACTGGTAAGACTGTATAGGTGGATCCAAATTAATTTGTTGATTTTTTTTTTTCCCCATAAAATTTTTTTACCTTATTCGGCAACAGCGAATTCCAAGTTCCGTCTTTGTTTTTTTGTTTTGTTTTCCTTTCTCCTTACTCAAAGTGTAGTCTTCGTTCATTCTGTTTTGATCCTGGTTTTAAGATGGTTTGTGAAAGCATTAAATTAAAGGCATATGCTCTTGCTGAGTTGTTAAATTTGCTGTGTCTTTCCTGTGTTTTAGGGCCATGTAGTCATGGGCAATAATGCAGTCTCACCGTATCAACAAGTGATTGAAAAGACCAAAAGTCTGTCTTTTCGTAGTCAAATGTTGGCCATGAACATTGAGAAGAAATTGAATCAGAGTGGTAGATCTGAGGTTGGTATATTTTTTCTGAATTCTTGCTATCTTTTTTGTGAGATGTATTTAAGTATAATTCTTAACCTGTTCCTTAATTCATTAGATGTACTTACTTCTAGTTCTCACACTGGGCGTTAAATTGGAAATGGTTTATTTTCTTATAGGGAGCATTAGACAGTGGCTATTGTTTTCTCACCTCTCCTCTCATCACGAAGTATTCCTTTTTTTTGTTGCCTAACTAGGCGTGTTTCTGTCACTTGATTCTCTACTTTCCTGAAACAGTCTCCTTCACCACCTGAAAAGGGATGATTTTGAAGGGCCACATTTGTTAAAGTAGTTGTATTACTTTTTTTTAAGTGGGTTGTACTTGAAAAGCATCTGTAGGTGCCAATATAGTATTGAGGGGAGAATGGTTGATGCTTAAGACTGGAACATGAAAGAGGAGTTGTGTGAAACAAACTCATTTCATGAAATACTGGAAGATGTAAATTATTAAGCAGCACTAGTAAAACCACCTTACAATATAGGAAGCTTTGTGAGGGGAAGAACAGTGTAAGGTGGATGACTCTGAGGTCCACTAAGGACGCAGCCATACATAAGACAAAAAAACCCCAAACCACCCATTAAAAGAACTTATAAAATAGTGCAAGTTTTCTTGGGCTTCCTCACTGCTTGGTTGAAATATCAATGGAAGTTGGCCAAGCAGTGGTGGATTAGTTCATTCCATTAAAGGGAAGTCATGTGAAATTTGAAAATAGTGATACTATTTTCTTTTAAAACTAATAACTGCCAAATTATTTTTATATTGGAGTCTTTAGAATTTCTTTCTCTTTTTGAAACTACTAGCCTGGGGGACTTGGGCTGTAAACTTAATTATAGTATGTGTTTCTGCTATATCAACACTTGCTTTAAACTTGTTAGGGTGTCCTTCACTAATTAGCAATATTCCCACTTCATAGCCGTGTATCAGTATTAGCAATTTTTTCAATGATTTCTCAAATTTCAGTAACTAACAGATAATGTAGTAACTTCTGTTCTACTGATCCTTTTATTTATTTATTCTTCAGGCACCTAACTGGGCTACTCAAGACTCTGGCTTCTACTGAAATACTTCTACAGTGGCGAGGGGAATCAGTTTTCATTTGACTAAAAAACACAAATATGTAACTTGTTTGAGAAAATGTAATTATGTGTTCCATCTAACATTATTTGAATAAAATTGGCTAATTTTAAGTCTGTGCATCTCTAACTTAAATAGTTAGATACTTAATTATGTGATATAGAATCATAGAAGGGCCTGGGTTGGAAGTGACCCCAAGGATCATAGA
>JMFS01104565.1:0-14733 GCA_000699545.1 Podiceps cristatus
TCTCTCTTCATTTCTCCTCCTCACCCCACTGAGCGGGGGTAAGTGTAAGCAAGCAGTCTGGTTACCATATGTGGTTAAACCACGACACTGACCCAGTGATGTTCCTGATGTTGATAAACTGAACAGGCCTGGGTTATCCAGCTTGGATAGACCATGGAAGTCTATCCCAAGTGTTTTGGAGAAGAAAATTGGAGTTGGTGACTCCCTCTTTCTGGCATTAGAGTAAGAAATGAAAGTATTGGGAAGCAGATTTAAACTGATGACTTGGAAGCACTTTTTCTGCACAGGGATTCGTGCGTATCAAAAGACATGTGGTATGTTCTAGGCGGATGGGTCTGTCAGTAGCAGAGACGCAGCAGTCGGGCCTCAGCCAGCAGCTCCCAATGCTCCATGATATGCTGGATGCTGCCGTGCCAGTAGCACTCAGTGCTGGACTGGTTTTCACACACTGCTGTAGTGCGTGTTGCTGGCCACAGTTTCAGGCAGAACACCAGGCTTTGCAGATATTTGGTCTGTCCCAGAATGGTTGTTTCACTGTCCTTCTGGTGATGAACCCAGGACCCTTTGATGGATGCCCAAGGTTATGGCTCAGACGAACCCACTTGCTGGCCTAAAACATGCCTAAAATGAGGGGCCTTCAGACTCAGGGTGTGCAGCTCAGCAGTCAGGCTCAGATGCTCTTCTGTATTCCTCACCCAAAGCAGAGCTGTAGCCCATCTGGCCTCAGCAGAAATGCTGTAGCAATCTGTTTCAAGTTCAAATCTAATAGAGTGTGAGAGAATGCAGTTGAGGAGCATAGCAAAGGAAGTCTTTACTTTTCTCCAGCACACAAGGTGAAGAGAAAAAATAAATATATTTTTTATAAAGACCAGAATTATTCAAACATAAATGTGCTGCGGGAGCTAGGTCTATAGACAAAAACTCAGAGGAACAGATGAAAGATGTTGCGTCAGATCACTGAAAGGATGCGCAACGAGAGGCCACCTTTGCTGCCCCATCTCTGGAGGCCAGGCAGGAGGGACCACTGCCAGACCTGCTCACATCTGAATGCCAAAGTGCTCATTTCTCTTTGGGATGATGAGGTAGCACTCAGTTCCCCTGCGTTTGGCTCTCCTGTATGCAGTGTTTAATTCTTTCCTTTTTTTTTTCTTTTTTTTTTTTTTTTTTCCAGAGACACACAATTAGAAATAACCCGTCAGGGTAAAATAACCAAAACTCACATTCTGTCTAAAAGTCTATTTCAAGAAGAAAGAAGAGTGTGTGTGAAGAAAATGCTCACCGGTGAGGTTTGACATCAAAAGAATGTTTTGCATGGACTAAATAGAAGTATTCATTTTTCATACATGCACAGATTCACACTGACATCCGTTAGACTTTCATACGAGCACACTTTGTTTACTTAAAAGCTTGAAGGAAGGAAAAATGTCACAAATGCTCATGTAAGCCTGCATGTGCACCAATTGGACACATCCAGCATGGCTGTTTGTACAAGCAAAGATCTCCCAATAGGCCAAGAAACGTTCGCATAAATCATCTGCCCAATCATTTAAGAGAATAAATAATTCATAGAAAGGCAAATGTGCTCACAAGCAATTCATATGAAGAGCTAGGAGCTACATTCAAGGAATGAATTTGCTGTTTGCTATCTCTGTGAACCTGAACGTGCTTTTTTTTTGGCTCCTGACTTTCATGAACCTGAAGCAATTCTGTAGCTCCATCCCTCAAAATGTCACTGGCTGTCACCCATCCCAAGCTGCTTGCCCGCTCCCTGTGCCTGTCCCAACAGATGAAAACCACAGTGTCTCCCACAAGTGGTGGTGCTATTTAGTATGACACAAAATTATTTAATGGGAGTAATTTCATTTCTTCTTTCTTAATTTCTTATTTCTTGAGGCTGGTGATAGAAGCACAGAACTGGTTTGTATGAGCTGTACAGCTCACAAAGACTGTCTATGTCCATGCTCTGCCCTGTGGTTTCTCTGTTTCTCCAGCTGTGAAATAGTGAGGAAGACACTGAGCAACTGGAAAGTTTTTTGTTATCTAGGTGGAACATGGGCTTTGTATCAGGCAAGCTCTACTTCTTACCCCCAGTCCTATTTGAACCTAAAGGTGGTGCGGTAGTGCTGGGACAAACAGGCAGGCATGCTCCCTGCAGTGCTGGCTCTGCTTTCTCCTGCCCCAAGCCCTTCTCTCCAGCACCACTCGCAGAGGTAAGGGGGCTCTATCAGTGTCCCCTCCTCTCGAGAAGCAGCCTCTAGGAGGGAGGCACACCAGTCAGCCGGGAACCTTCGTGCTCTCAGGCACCCTTGATACCTTTAGTCACATCCTTTGCGGGAAAACTCTGTTAGGCACAGGAGAACCAGCCCAGTCCTCATCTTGCACAAGACGCAAAATATAAATAGAAGCGAAAGGTGTCTTATAGATATATATATGTCCTCAAAAAAAAAAAAAAATCACTGTGCAGCCTCGAGTAATATTGCATGCTCAGCTATCAATTCCATTTTCCAGGACTCACTTTTACAGGATCATTTCTAAATCTTTTGAGAAAGTATTGCTAAGAGAAGTGTTTTCATCCTGCAGCTGCCCAGATCCCCATGCAACAACCGTTTCTAGGAATCAAAACTGCATTTCTGCTAAGGAAACTCTCCCATGGAGAAATGTGGCTTCTCTAGAAGATTTCAGACCCAGTCCTACCCTTGCACTACAGGAGAAAATTACACCCCTTGTCCCAACCCAGGGCGGTGATCTTCACAGGTCTAGAAGCTGTACTTGTCCTGCTGCCCATCTGCACGACTGGCTGCCAATGCACTGTGTGTATGCTTCTCCCTCTGCGTCTAGGCCCCAGTGTTCAGAAACACTGATTACAGTGAGAGCTGATGAAATATGATTACATTTTTCTCTTCATTAAACATGATATAGAATCATAATTCACACATATAAAATTGTTTTATTCCTTTTTCCTGTTTGCTTTGGAATTATTTCATGGTCTCGACAATGTAGGTTTAGCAATGCTGTCTCTTCTGCAGAGCCAGTCAGCCGCCAGTACCCTGCAATTTTAATGATCTAATCCGACAGCTAGCATGCTTTAATTTAAAGTTTTATTAACGACCACTTTCTACCCTCAAAGACTATATTAAAATTTGTTAATGGAATTGGAGATTATAAATACCCCACTGCAAGGCCCACTTGTGCTGTTCTGCACCACCCCCTTTAGAATTCAGAGCAATCCTATTAACTCTTCTTTATGTTTTGTATAGGTCATTTTGATTGCAGTTTTTTTGTGTACTTCCCTTATGAGATAGAGTTCGCCGAATCTAAGCATTTGAAAGAATATAATTTTACAAAAGATCACATATTTCAGATTCATTATCCTTCAATAGTGAGCTTAAAATTTAATTTCTTTGACTTATTGCAAATTTTTTGAGCCTACTGGGGGAATGGAAATGAATTCCACGGACAACATCAGACAGTCTAACAGAAATGCCAGAATCTGCCCCAACCACTGTTGAAAAAGGAGAGGAAGAAGAGGCAGGAGGATGCAAAGACGTGCAGTTCATGGTCATAAAGTGGCAGGATCAGGACAATCAGTTGTCCTCCACACACTTGGAAGTGTGAAGCCCTTTGCACAAAACACACGCTTTTTCCCTGCACCCTGTTACCATATGAAGGCTGCCTCTGTTAGCCTGGCCTTTTAATAGGCATCTTGAGACCCTTCACTGGGTCTCCCAGACTGCACTTGTGCATTAGGGCCCCACATTCAACGTGCGGTGAAAGGGATCCCCCATACCCATTATTTATTTTATTTAAGGAGTCAGTAAAAGCATCACCAATCTCCAGATCTCCACAGATCCCAGCGCCAACAGTTATTGTTCGCAGCATGTCTCAGGAAATGCCCTATTAATCATCTGTTGTATAGACTTAATTTCTCACAATTCTCCCCTCTTTATTTTCTGTTGCTATTGTTCCTTTCTCCTGCTTAAACATTTCAGCCACCCAGTGAAAAGGCAGAAACAACATCAAGTTCTCAAGAAACCAAACAATCAATCAGCTCACCACCTTCACAATGGGACTCAACGGGAGCAGCAGGGCAGCTGCCTGTTGTTTGAATATCATTCACCCGGAAGGCTTGGCCAATGTACAGAAAAAGCAGTTATTCACAGGAAAAAGAGGTAGGTGAAGGACACAGAGGGGGATTTCTAAGTGGAAATTTTTACATTAGAGAAGTTTACACTTGCACTACTCATCTGGTCTCCTTTTACAGCTGATGAAAAGACATTGAAACGTAGGGTGCAACTCATCCGACGCATTTGAAATATCAACCCTAGGACAAAACGAACCAGCCATGCTGTGAAGTGCCCATTTCTCTCCAGCCTCCCCTAAAAATAGCCTGAACAGTTGAGTAGGGTACAGTGTAGACCTCTAAAGTTAG
Source organism: Podiceps cristatus (assembly GCA_000699545.1). Lineage (NCBI taxonomy): Eukaryota > Metazoa > Chordata > Aves > Podicipediformes > Podicipedidae > Podiceps > Podiceps cristatus. The sequence continues at coordinate 4,430 of JMFS01104565.1, forward strand.
GGGAAACATACTCCCCTCTCCAAAGGGAGTGCCACAATCAGATCCCAAAAAAAGGGTTTTCCTGGCTGGCAGGTAAATCCTACTGCCCCAAGCCCTGGACGCTCCAAGCTTTGTATGCCAACCAAGCGTAACCAGTGTCAGGGAAGAGCACTGGACTAGGTGGAGCATCTGAGAGCCATACGACCCTTTTTACAGCAGAGTTATAAGCTTTATGGTTTGCCTACCTCCGGCTTGGCTGTGACAGTCCGTGGTGCCAAACAAATCAGTGTTGCTGGTGGATAGTCAGCTCCTCTCCATCTTCCCTTCCTCAGTTTCATACTCATTCTTCATACTGTTTTTCACTTAAGCCCCTTTGTACTGCTGATGAGTTTCCCTTAACACTACATCATTCATGTACTCCTTGGGGGGCTTTTCCCTGTCCCCACCTCTCCACCACCAAGGCTTTTGTAACACACAGCAGGAGACTCTGGGCTCCTTTCTCCCTTTTTCTTCTGCAGTCCTTCCAAATTGTCAACACCTGTGCAGTGTGAGGCCTCTAAACCTACCTGTGACAAGGGTGAGGTTCCCATTGTTGAGGCACCCTTCACTTGGGAACACTCATGTTGCTTAGTGGGTAGGATTTCCCCATCCCTAGGTCCCGATCTAACTCTGCTCCTCACAAAGTCGGCTAGACTTTCCTCTGGTCAACACTGCTTAGCCCACTTTTGGTTTCACACAGGCTATTTGCCATGGGGATGTGCAGCCAGTGTACACAGTGGAAGTGTAGAGAAAAATCACCCAGACCTCCCTACCTTGGCACTATGTGACCTGAAATCAATGACACTGAAACCCATGGTGGAGGGATGTGCAGCAAGTTGGGTATTGCTCACTCCCAATGACCAACACTCCTGAACGTTGTTTCTTGCTGCCGGCTCCTCCCCAGCCCTTGCAGCCCCGTCCGTGAGTTACATCACCGGTGGATCCAGCCCATTTCTGCCCTGCGACCTTGCCCGCTTTGGGCTGGCAACCTGTTACACTGTCAGGAAAGACGGAGCAGCTCACCAGGTCAGGAGCACAGCTCACCGGCCTCGGCATCCCAGCTTGCACATGCCAGAACTTGTGCCATAATTTAACGCTCTCACACACATCTAACAGGCTACATTAAATTGGTATTTTTGTTTCATTTGCTGGCTCCTTATACACCAACCGACCAGGCCATGGAAACAATAGCACATGACTGCAGAATTCAAGTCCAGTGTGAATAGTGAGCACGCGGTTCAGAATTTATCTTTTGTGAATATTTGTGTGTTAAAGTTACAGATTTGCTTTTTCACCATATTTGCAATAGCACTGCTCAAATATTTGTGGAGACTGAATACAGACTAATTGAAATTCAGTTGAATTCAAATTAATATTCATGATTTTTTTTTTCCCTTCCACTCTTCATTCGGCTCTAAATGGAAGCAGCTTCCTGCTGCGGAGGGGGCAGCTGTAAGCTGGTACACTCCTGTAAGGGTGAAAAGTTTGTCAATCCAATTTGAATTTCTTGAAGCAGCCACACACTGGAAGTCACTGCTATCTACATCGTTTGCATGTATTGACAGGCAGGTCTTGAGCTCAATCGGTTTATGCCTGTGTCGGGTGGGTGCTGATTGCTGGAGATTTGCAGAACCTCACTCTGCATCGCTGCTCGTGCCACCTGCTCCTTCCTCCTTGGCACCCGTCTCCCGTCACAGAGATGGTGCCCTCTGCACCGTTGATCACTCCAGCGCACAGCTCCGCGCTTTTGCAAGGCTGCCCTCCAAGCAGCAGCCAACCTCCTGCTAATTTAGCCCCCGTGAAAGGCATGAACGTTCCATCAACACAGAAGAGCAGTTGGGACTTCTCCAGGAGGGAAGGGCAGAGATTTGTGGCTCTCTGGAAGTGGAAAGGGACCTGGGGACATTGCTTATTTGTAGCCGTGCAGGAGCAGGGCTGAGCTCACCAATACCCCAAGCCCATCAGTTGCTTTCCTGCTCATAGATCATATGATTTCTACCAAAGGTGGGCTGATATTTTTAGCAGAATGTGATGAAACCCCACACCTCTATAAAGCATCATTTCCAGACCTCTACTTTTCCATGTCTAGTCAGACTGCTGCTCTCTGTCTGCCACTAAGGAAATCTTGCACAGGGAGATTAGAGATGCCTGGCACATTAAAACCTTCCTCCAGTCACCCAGGAAACATTAGACATTTTTCTTTTTCTTTGGAAAAATGTGGAAATTAAATTGGAAGCACTACATGGATGCAGCTCTACCCAGATAAACTCACAGGCTGTCAGGATGCAGATGTTCCTGTGGACTATTACTGCTCACATGTTTTTCAGAGCATCCCAGGTAGTCTGAAGGTGCTTTTCATCAGGTATTTAAGGTCCCCAGTAAAGCACTAAGGTAGAAATATTATAAACTACACATTTAACAAGAAAAATACGGGAATGGCGAAAAATACCTAGAAGCACTACAATGCTTTGAAAGATCTTGGAATCATCACAGGTGATTTTTTCCAAAGACAGGCTTTTACTAGCACTGACCCTATATAAAGTCAGAAATACTATTTGTTTTCCTCTCGATTTTTAATCTTTTATATGCCTCGTGGCTGCAACACCTAAAGGAAACAGAGGCAGGTGCAGCAGCAAGCCAGCTTGTCTCCTCAGGTACGGGACAGGCAGCAGACCTAAGGCAGGAGTCCTTGCAGCAAAGAGACTTTACGACTCCCAAGTGCCAAAACTCTTCCTTGCCTTAGCAAGGAGAAAAGCGTAACATAAATTTATCATGCCTCTAAATACCTGTGTAGCTGAACATGGATTTTAAACAGTCACTGTAGTGCTCCAGTCCCAGTCATGCCTCTATAGCATATCAGCACCCCAAATCAAGGTTAGGGTTTCCCAAGCACCATGTTTGCATTTCCATACCTTAGCACATTGCTGGAGATAACTGTAATGCCCTCAGGCTCTAAAACTCGATGTAAAATGCCACAGTAGTGCAAAGGACAGTTGCGAAGAGGGGATGCCCAGGAATTATATCCTTTTTTCAGTACTGTGATTTTATATCAATGTTTCATGTTTGGGTGGAGAGTTTCCACTCTGGTTGTGTCTCATCAAAGTCACTGTCTAAACTGGAGCACAGGCACCACTGGGCTGCGACAGCTGAGGGATCCCTCTAAACCAGAAAACTCTGTCTGGCACCAAATGTTTCAGGGAAACATACAGGACCTCTAAAGTTGTTTAGAGATGGTTTATCACCAAATAACCTTTCTTCTAACTCCTCAAATGTCTATACCCCTAGATTCAGGGTTAGGATGGTGGCAACACTGCAGGGGTGAATTGTCGCAAGCTGGAAAGAAGAAATCAATCCTCTGGAATATGTTTGTAATCATCTCACGAGCTGGCTGTGTGTCTGGGCATCTGGGCTCCCTCTGCTGCCAGAGACCTTTGGAGAAGACTCCTATGGTCACAGGGTAATTCAAGCTAGAAGGGACCTCTGGCTGTCACCTAGCCTGACCCCATCCCACCTTTCTTAGATGCCTGTCTTAGGGTGGAAGGAAATGTTATTTGAAGGCACAGCAAGCTATCCTTTAGGAAGCAAACTTGAGGGGAATTGAATCATACCACATACTGTGCCATAAAATACGTGCACAAAGGGTTGAGCAGGCAGCCTTAAACCTGAATAATTTTTCTGCCTCAATACATTTTCTCTATTTCCACTTCAGCTAGTCTTCCTTCTCATCTGGGGAAATTTCTGAAGGAGTGCCAGGCAGAAGGTGCAAGACCAAGACATCTCCTAAGCTGCTGCCACCTGATCTCTGTCATCCTGAAGTCCTGCAAAAGGAAAGGGACTGGGATGGGGTAAAAGGTGTCAGCAAAGAGCAATCCAAAGTCAGATGGCTCCCCCCATGCCCACGCATCTTTAGCATCACGAGGGTGGATCGCAGCCAGCGGGAGCTTTACCGTCCTGTGTGCACTGACCACTTCACCTCTTGTTGCTGGTACCGACACAAGGCTCACCAGGCAGCAGCTTCTGGATTTCTCAGTGTTTCTTCATAAAATACAGGCACAGCAATTGCTGCTGCCCTCCAGCCCTCTGATCCCGCACTTGCTTTGGCAGCGAGATGAATACTGTTGCAGCTCACCCAGCAGCTCAGCCACTGTATTATTAGGTTTCTTCAAAAGCCCTGAATGTCCCATCTAGACCCAGTGACTTAATATTTTTTAAATTACCTATTTGCACCAGCGCCTCTTCATTTGATACCTTAATCCTTAATAGCAACTCACCTTTATTACCAGAAAAGAGCAAGTCAAGAGCAGATTTCTCCCAACATCCCCTGAGGTGAGAACTTATGAAATGAAATCATTTCACTTCTCAGCTGTGTCCTCATCTTCCTTAATTGTTCCCTTTAACTCCTGGGGAGCCAGCAGACCTGTCTCGTTCCTTTGCAGGCTTTCCTGTTCCTGGCAGACTTGAATTATCTATTGTTTGTTTTCATTCCTACCAAGTCTTGCTATTTCTTGCTGGCTTCCTGTTTCCCCTCTTTCATGCTGTATTTTCTGCCCCTGTTTATTGACCTCATGAAGGTTGGATTTCCATTTTTTGAAGGACCATTGTGTTGCCTGAACACCTTCCTGAACCCTGCCATTTACCTGCCTTCACTCCTGCCTTCCTTCCGCATTCGCTGATCAGACCAACGCAGGCAGTTTGAGCCCCTTCGGTCTTGTCAGGTCCTGGTATAGCTAAGCATATGATGAAATCTCATTAATGGCAATTAAAGTTGAGCATGTGGTTAAGTACCTTGCAGAAGGTAGCTGTTTTGCTATGTCATTCCTTAAAGAGCATTCATGCCAAATTTTAGAATTTTAATCTCTTTATTTTTGACTCTTGATGCTGTCGGCTGGTTTCTTCATTCTGTTGAAATCTCTCCATCTAAAGGTTAGCATCACTGTGATAGGATTTGATCCTCTTCTTTTCCAAGGATGATGAACATAATTACATTCTTAACAAGTGAATTAAATTACAGCATGATTTCTCTAACAATGAGCGCTCTCCCCGCAATGTGCTGGAAGTGTCACTGAGCTGATCGTGCACAGGAGCCTGCCCCATGCTTCAGAATGAGTGAATTTTCTAAATTCTATTCCATGAGTTATTGGGACTTTAAAAATTATGTCTTATTCATCTATTGATGACAGTAGCCTCTTGGGTGTAAATTGAAGCAATTACGAAGGATCATGCAAATTAATCAATTATTTTCAGATTATTACATTCAAGCAGTAGTCTTGCTCTTCGATTTAGTTAAACTCTTCCTCTGAGTCAATTTTCAAACCTCCAAATTAAGCTATTTATTAGCTAAGAAGATGTGAAAAAAAAAAAAGTTACACTCATGAATTGAATGGCAGAAGGGGTCATTTTAAAAAAGGTTTAATACATAAAGTGCAATATTTAAGAATGTACAGAAGTGCCAGTCCTGACCCCAGCATGAGTGAGATGTTTGGAATTACGTGAAACATAGCAACATAATCCTGGCTTCATGCACAAATCTCAGTGCAGCGACAACATTGCAGTTGCAGTGCTTCAACGGAGAGTCCCAATGTTGCTGGGGGGTGAGGGACAGAGAGGACACCTGGGGCCAAGGGGATAAGCCGCACTGGGAGCGTGGTGGGACAGATGCCCTCTGCACGTGCTTGCCTTGGGAGGACACTTTGGGAACCAGCTCCGTCATCACCTCTATAGTTTTCTTTGTTTAAATCGTATGAAGAAGGTGGCACCAACCCTTTGTCCCCAGGGAGTCCTGGGCTGGGGATGGGACCCCCTTAAGTGTCACAGATGCTCCAGTCCCAGCTCCTAACTTCCTCTCTGCAGCTTTAATCCCTGCATTTGAAATTGTCCATCCATAATGGATTATCACGGCTCTTCCAGACTAGCCCAATTAATGCAAATACCAATGATAGTTAACAGGAAATAAAATGGGAATTAGGAAGTGAGCTGAGGGGTCCTTGCCTGCAACCTCAGCCCCATGGATGCTGTGCAGGCAGGGGCAGGCAGTGCCGCATCTTGCCAGCACCAGATGGGGAAGCTGCCCGGGAGCAGCCACAGGCTCTGCTCGTGGCGGGGCAAAACCCATCATTTGCGCACGCTCCTGTCCTCTGCCCACCATTCAGGAAGAGGGGTTACAGGGTGGCTGAAGGCTTTTGAGTTTTAATTTAAGTGATTCTAAACCAGCTTTGGGTTTATAGCTAATAAGACATTAGTATGCTAATTAAATTATCCATGGAGTGGTATAAAGAGGCCTTCCTGAAGTTTAATGGCTGTGTAAAAGGTAACTCTACTTGCAATGTAATTAATTCATGGAACAATAAATGTATAATTAGATTCTTATTAATATCGGAGAGGTTTTTCCTGCATTAAGAATGAGGTGGGGGGACTGGTCATTTTTGCTTTTGATGTGGGAGAAAGGAGATAGCAGTTCCTGACTGCAAAGCACCCCCAGCCTTGGCAGCATCCCTGCATCCACATCTTCTCCATCCTGGCCACCCAAGCCAGACAAAGATCTGCTCTCTACAGAAAGCTCCCACAGCCCACAGGCTTCCTCCTAGCATCACAGAGGGCAAAAGGAAGTACCCGTGCAATGAGCTTTCCCATACATGCTGTCCCAGGATTGCTCAGATGAGGGAAAATTCATTTTTTAAGAGCAGAAGGACAGGAGAGCTTCTACAGAGAAACCAACCCTGCCCTGGACTCAAGTGACCAGGAAAAAAATCATAGAATCATAGCACCCCTCGGCTGGAAAGGACCTTTAGGTTCATCAAGTCCAGCCGTGCCTGACCACTACTAAACCATGTCCCTGAGCACCATATCTACCCGTCTTTTAAACACCTCCAGGGATGGTGACTCAACCGCCTCCCTGGGCAGCCTGTTCCAGGGCCTGACAGACATTTCAGTGAAGAAATGTTTCCTGATATCCAACCTAAACCTCCCCCGGCATAACTTGAGGCCATTTCCTCTTGTCCTGTCACCTTTTACTTGGGAGAAGAGACCGACCCCCACCTTACTCCAACCTCCTTTCAGGTAGTTACAGAGAGCGAGAAGGTCTCCCGTCAGCCTCCTTTTCTCTAGGCTAAACACCCCCCGCTCCCTCAGCCGCTCCTCATACTTGGTTCTCCAGACCCGTCACCAGCTTTGTTGCCCTCCTCTGGACCGTCTCCAGCATCTCAATGTCTTTCCGATACTGCAGTGCCCAAAACGGAACCCAGCACTCGAGGTGCAGCCTCACCAGTGACAAGTACAGCGGGACAATCACTTCTCTAGTCCTGCAGTTCCCTGGATCCTCCTTTTGGCCCTTCTTGTAGATGGGCATCACATTTGCCACCCTCCAGTCCATTGGGACCTTTCCGGTTAGACAGGACTGCTGAAAAATTATGAAAAGTGGCTTGGTGAAATTATGAAAGGTGTCTTGGTGGACCAGTGGAGTCCAGTGACTCCCCTTGAAAAAGCAGGTGTTCCAGCTAATCCTGGTCATGCAAACCTGTGGGTTTTTTTGGCATATGAGAGGTATGACCTCACAGCTCCCTGAAACCTCAGGGGAGTTGCTGTGTCTGCTAGCAAAGCAGGTCTCCTAGCATACATGCTGAGATCTGTTCTGTAATGCCCTGGATGGGTCATTCCACCAGCTGCTCCACTGCCTGGCCAGCCCCATGGCATTTGCAGAAATCTCTCGTATCTGAGGTATTTCTAAACTCAAAAGCTGAGTTTCAACTGCACATCAAGGGAGAAGCACAGGTTTTTAATCAGAGCACCTCACAAATTGCAGGGTCTGGCAGCAGGGACACAAGAAGTCTTTTTTTCTGCCCTCTGTCTTCATCCACCACATTCTCCTGCCTTAGGCTAGTCACAGCCAACATGGGGCTTTTCCTGGGTGTTGGGTTCCCACCCCAGCCCTCCCTGCAATCCCTGGGACCTGCAGGCTTTTGGAGGCCTTCCCAGGCCGCCCCCCCCCCCCCCCCCGACAGGCGCCCCCCCCCCCCCCCCACCAGACTGGACCACCCTGCAGACATGGGACAGCCCCAGAGGAAACAGCCACCCACCTTGCAGGGGCTTTTTCATGCCCAGAGGGACACAGTAAATGCTCTGAGAGCCAACAGATCAAATCTACCCTCCAGCTCGGTCCTAGCTGCAGGGAAAAGGGTCCTTGTGTGGGAGGACATCATTTCTGGTCAGCACCCTGCCAGGCTGAGCCCGATTTCTGCTCCTGCTTAGCGTCTCTCCTGGACGCGGGTACCACCTCTCTGTCCAGGGAGATTCTCTCCACCTGCACACAAGCATGTCTCCTCACCCACCGCCTGCTAATGGTCCAAGCAATGCCAGGACAACAGCTCTCAACATGCTCAGAGCAGACTGGCCAAAGCCCACGGCACCCGCCATCCTGCCTCCAGAAGAGATGACATATGGGTGTTCATGACCTCTTCCAGAGAGATTTTTGCACAAAGTCAGAGCAAGGGTAAGCCTCAAAGCTCCTTCTCGCTGAAGCTGAAACCTAGGGTTTCTATGACAAGCATGACTTGCATCGTCCCTGGTCTGGGACATAACTTTCTAGAAAGGTAGATGAGGGTCAGCAAATTCCAGCTGAGCAGAAAGTTCTTCAAAACCAGCCAGAGATTATTGAGGATGTCACAAGAGGAGAGTCAGAAAGCCCAGGGCAAATGTCACAAGTGAAAGGCAATTCTGATATTTATAAGGGAAATAAAACTGCTGAGGCTGCCTCTGGGGAAGAGGAGTGGCACCTGTGGGAGGTGGGGAGCTCCTGAGACAACAGGCATTGCGGGGCATTTGCCGTGATCCGGCCGCTCCAGGAGTGAGTCAGCATCCCTTGAAATCTTGTTGCTAGCCAGGAGATGAGTAACAGCATCTCATGAAACACAGCTGGTGAGTTTATCCAACAAGGATGCAGGATGGGAAACACTGCAATGTCTTCCTCGTGCTACCGGACCACATTGGTCCTTGCAGTTCCCGCTCGTTGATGCTCCTTCCCAAAACGCCTGTACTGACCTGATGGTGACCTGACACGGCAGTGATGCAGAAGAGGGCTGAGCATGTTCCCAGACAGTTCTGTGCCATCAGGGGCTGTTTTCTTAGTGCTGGGGCCCCAAGCCCTCACTGGGCTCCTATAGAAATACCTTGGGGGAAGTGAGGGAATCCCAGCAAGACCAGCAGCCAAGGCTGGTCGTTAGCAATTAATTGCCTTTGTGTCTTGTTTGTTACAGCTTCTTACCAGACCCACAACACAAAAGCTGAAAGTCACCCCCCTGCGGGTGACTGAACCAGCCTCACAGCTCACTGCTCCAGAAAGGGGAAACCTTGTGCTCCTTCCAGCCCTGCTCCTCCCTTGTGCCCCCCGCACGCTCAGGAGAGACAGGCAGACAAGGTCTGCATGGGTAAGAGGTAAAGGAAGGTTTATTTGTCTTTTCAGCAGGTCAGCGGTGACAGCGCCTTATCGCATGGGCAGAGCAGTGTCCAAGGCATCTCGTGGGGGAGGAGGACAGCAGGACATCTTCCTGTGGTTGCAGCTCAGTGAAGCTCATGCAAACATCCTTTGAGTTGTAACCTGCAACCTGTTCCCAGCTCAGCAAACAGAAAATCAAACCAGGACACAGGTGTCGGCCATGAGAAATGCCCATTTTGAGGACATTGGTCACACCAAGCTTTGTGGGGTCCTGCCAGAGATGGCAAAGCAACAGACTGTTTCCTCCTCAGGGCAGGCAGCACAGTGCCTGCCTGCTCTCCTCCCTGCTCCAGCAGCTTCTCCCTGTGACTCCTCTGATCCCGGCTCCAGGCAGGTGTCCCTTCTGGAAGGTAACCACCTGGGGCTGGGCTCCAGCATGTTGGCAGTGCAGCCTTTGGGGTAACGTTTGCTCCAGGAGTCAGGCTGCCACCTGCAAATGCTGGTGGCTCCCAGCCCTGGGTAAGAAGAAATAAGCCAAGGAAACAGAGGCACACATCCTGGTCATAGAAATGTTGCAGACAATTCCAAAATTCTCCATGGCAGCACTGGTGAAATCAGCAAAAGGCTTCCCCGGTGTCACTAGAGGGTTTGACAGGGACTTGTAGGCATATATTTTATTCAGAACTACCCAGAGAAAAGAGGACCTCAGTCATCATCAAAACTAGAGAGGTTTGCAGTTAAGGGGGTGGCACTCTGATTTTTCTGACTCTGAACTCAGCTAGATCTAAAGCTCACGCAGATTGTCACACCAGGTATGACAACAGGAAGCAAATCTGGCTCTCAAGACCCCCCCCACCTC
>KL281171.1:0-18640 GCA_000699545.1 Podiceps cristatus
ATTTATTTATAATAATAATTATTGTTATTATCTACCTGAAAGCTAGCTGTGAGGCTAATTCATTAATATTTTCAATTTACTTCATGATCCTCAACTAGAATTTGCCCTGAAAGTACTAAATATTGTAATTTGCTCTGTATGCCTATTTCATTTTGCTCTGGAGAAAAACACACTTAATGTTCTGCTCTCTTTACATTTGTCTACGTACCGCATTTTAAAATTCTTGCTGTTGAGCTTTTCTAGATGTTAATAACAGGCACATTATACATTATTGTATTTTTTGCTTATTTCTCCCTCTTTTGTCAGAGCATTTTACCCCCACCTAGATATCACGATACCTGATCTGGGGGGTTGTTATTGTTTGTACAAATACATAAGCTGAGAACGACGCTTGCTATTTATTTCCTCGCCTGAATTTGGAGTTGACAATGTAACCACACATTGGTTCTCCGAGGCCAGAGCTCTCTTGCTGTACAGTTTTAAATGTATTGTGAGTAATCAGAGAGTTTCTTTAAGTTACACATATTTAGAAGCTACCACAAGTTACATGCCTGATTATATTTGTAGGTATCTCAAAAGTGGGTGTTTTTTTTTTTCTTCTGGCAGTTTACTAGGTCCTCTGTTTATTGGTGAAAGCGTATCAGTTACTCACAACTGAAGATACCCAGATGCATTTCCTCTGGTTGTTATCTGTTGGATAGCTAGACTCTAATGACGAAAATCTACATCGACCAACATAAAAGCCACAGGATATGACACTGATATCTTGTGGTTCCAATCAGCCTCCTGGTATTATAGCAGTACTTTTTATTTAACTGTGTTTCTACTGAGCTCAGCCCGCTCCAGTCATGCTAGCAGTTTTACATAGCATCTGCATTGCATATTCTGATAGTTGAAAACTCGTCAGAGCCCAGAGGCAGCGGCCCAGGGGCTGGGAGAGGGCTGGCAGGCAGTGACAAGCAGGGCAAGACCGACCCCAGCAGCATCTCCGCCAGTAGCCAGGCTGGGTCAGGAGTCTGGTGGCTGGATGGCCCATGGCACGCAGGCAGCTCCGGCAGCAGCAGATGCCCGGTGCAGCAGCCGGGGGAGCGGGACTCCGGATGTCACTCCATCTGGCATCACAGGGCCAACGTCTGGGAGCACAGTCCGTAGGCAGGGTCCAAGGCTCACCTGGAAAATCACATAAACAGGTCGAATCCAGATTTGTGGCCACGTACTTCACTGACAGCTCCCATCCTCTGTGTGTGTCCAGCCCTTGGCAGTGTGGTTCCCGTTCCTAAATCATAAGCTACACTAACATTAGCAGAGAATGGGCCAGATAATTTTTTTCTAGTGTTTCAGAAGTATAACATAGATCAATAAATGTCACTTGTTATTTAAATGGTCATAATAAGAATTAAAACAAATTACTCAAATTACATAGCTAGAGTAGGGCACAGTATTTTTTCCTATTATCTTATGTAGAAAGACAAAAATGCCTGGAGTGTAAAAAGGAGACAAGAAGATATAATGAGGAAACAAGTGGCAGCATGAAGAAGAGAAATATTTCTTGCCTGTCCTCTTGGCTCTATCTATGAAGATTTCGTCCAACAGCCTCAGCCAAAACTAGTTAGTGGGTGATTTGTGTGTCTGGCTGGTGGAAGGTCCAGTTGTCTCAGGGGCTGCCTCGCAGGCAGGGAAGTTTTCCAAGAAGCAGACAAGTGGGTCTCTGCCGTGGGAGCCACGGCTTTTCATGTGAGCAGCACACCTGAGCCGATGGGATGGTCTGAAGGAGTTAGGCGTAGCCCTACCTTGCAGCAGCACCCCAGAAGCTGCTGATGTTAGCTTGTCTCCGCAGACAACAGATCTACAGCTTTCCGTGGGTCATTTGGCATGGCGAGAAAGTCAGACTCATCCGGGAGACTTAGGCTGTATGGCTGTAACAGTGAGATAGCTTGAAACATGCCACCAGTTAGGGCCATCCCATAAAGGTATGTTTTTATAAACAGATACCTAAAACCACCCAGGGGAGCAGGTCAGACCAGTTTCTGCCCTTCCTGTAGCTCTGGCCTTTGCCTTGGCTCTGCTCTCTGCCCCAGCCACAGCAGCCCCACTCCCCCAGCATCCTGCCCACAGCAGGGAAAGCCACCACTGAGACCCCGCGAGACCCCCCCACACCGCACCATGGGGCTTCGTCCTGCCCCGGACTCTGTTGCCCCACCGCAGCAGAGCCCTGTCCCACCCCTAATCCTACAGGTCAGCTCCCCAGACCTCAGGGTCTCATTAGGGGAAGGTTAAGTAGCACAGGTCCAGTGGGCAGGAGTGGGAATCTGGGCTTTTGTTCATGTTTTTATTTCGTGATTTTCTGCCAGAAGTGCTCCCTTTTAGGGCTCTGCTTAGCTGTCTGCATTATGGGTGTGATCAGGTCTATTTCCTGCTTGTGGCACAGTGTTAATTAATCAGTATTTCCTAAGTTCCTTTAAATTCTCAGCCAGTGGATTCTATTATTTTCCTCTCACTCTTCTCTTACTTTTTTCTTCTTCTGTTTAGTGTAAGGAAAGTCATCAGTAGTGAACTGATTATAGGAAACTAATTTACATTGTCAGTTCAGTAGTAGGACGTACTTCTTAAATCATCTAAGATAAATACTTTTAATTAAGCAAATGTCCTACTCAATTCGCGGTGGACAATTCCATCATAACAGATATTACCTCTGCATGCTAAATCTTAATCTTCACCTATACCGAATGCACAACACAAAACCATTATAAAAAAATATAAGCTTACTGCAACATTGCCTTTTTAAAGCTGCCAGATTTTATATTCATTAATATGATGACAACAGATCCTTGGCTAATGAATTTTACTACAAATCAGAATTTTTACCAGATACGTGTATGAGATCAAATCCATGCTAGCATATTATTTGCAGTTTTTATTAAAAAGTTAAACTGGGGTTATTATAAACTCTCTTCAAATTCATTAATAATAATAATAATAAAAAAAAAAATCTAATGAGATTTCCTGGAAGCATTTTAAAAGATTGCAACAGCAGTAAAGTCAGCAGGCACCACACAGCAAAGGGAAGTATTTACTGATCAGAAGATGAATGCTTCCTCCCTCAGAGTTTAACCAGTTTACATTATATAGATTTTTGAGAGAGAGAGAGAGAGAGAGAGAGAGAGAGAAAGAAAGAAAAACTCCAGGCCAGTGCTTTCCTCACCAAGATATCATATTTGTTCCTGATCAAAGCCTTCAAATTCTGGTGCAAACTGACTTTTTTGCTCTTGTGACCAAAATCTCCTCTCTCTCCCCCTCCCTCCATCTGTTCGAGCTTGGATTTGGAAGTCCCCGCCACAGAGAAAGAAGGTTTGATCCCTGCCGCCTCAGTTGTGGTGTTGAAACCCATTAATATTCCTCTGGCAGGTACCCTGACCCTGGTGCCCTTGAACATGCTTGAAAACATAGGGTATTGCTGAGCCTTTGTCCCTGGGAGGATTAACAGGGTTGCCCTGGAGCCAGCCTGAAGGTGTTTTAATAGGTAATACGGGTGGGCTGCACAGCTGACGCCAAGCTTTGCCTCAGGCTGCCCCTGCTTAGCAACATAGATGCAGCCGTGGAAATCAGGGGGCAAAGCGTGCCTCCATGTTCAAGTTAGAGTCTGAATCCTCAGAATTTGGGGGAGGATATCTCCAAATATCTCCTTCCCCCAGTGGGACAGGCATCCTGATGGAGGGAACCGGGGCTGGAGACCTGCTCTGTTTCTGCCACTGACTTCTTCTCTGACCTTCAGTCCATTACTTAAGCTGTCTCTCCCTCTCACCCTCTTTTCCTTTCCTCTCTGGTCTTTCTCATGGCTCTTAAGCTTATAAATTGTCTGAGAAGAGTCTGTAGCTCTCTGTGTGGTTTTGCTGTGCTTAGCACAAGTAGGTCCCAGTCTCAGCTGAGTCCTGTGGCTGTATCATGGTAAAAGTAAATAAATAGATGATAGTAGTAACAATGGTTATTTTTTTTTGTATGAACAATAGGATCCTAATGGAGGAGAAGCCTCTCCTCTGAGGTGTTTTTTATCTGAGAGTGAAGGTCTCTCTTTCCTTGCTCAGCTGGAGAAGATACTGCCTTTGTAAATCAGACAAAACTTATCATGTAAAATGGAGCACATCTTTGATTATACTGAATACTATCCTGTCTGTAATTTACCCTTGCTGCTGCAAAGGACGTAACATGATTAAGCTAAGAAATAATAGACTCAACATTATGTGTCAGGATGGGAAAAGATATTTCCTATCTAAATAGGAAACAATCATCGAAAAAAACAGTGAAAATATACAAGAAAATGTTTCAACATACAATAAACAAGACACCCCACTGTTGCCTTATATTGTATTGTTGCTCTCCTTGCTCAGATTGCTGCAGACATTTCTCCCATAGCCTACAACACTCTTTGTTTTAAAAAAAACTACAAACTGTCATGATTTTTTAACAGTGTGAGTATCTTTCCTTTGCTCCATAAGTGCATATGTTCTGTTGCCTGCTTGGTCTGCCAACTCTTCCCTGGGTGAGTCCAGATTCTCCCAGTGACATTTCTCAAATTGTAGATCTGTGCAGTGTATTTTCCTGGAGCTGTCAAAACCATTGCTACTTTACTTAATAACAATGTTTAGCAGTACCAGCTATCACTTGTTATGGGGTGTACACCAGGTGCTCCGCACAGGGGGAGAAGGATCATTATCCCCACTTTACAGACCAGAAAAACCAAGGCGTTGCATTTGGCAGCAATTTCCCCAAAACATGCCGCAGAACGAGCAACAGAAGAAGGATCAACATCCCTTCAGCTCACATTTTATTCTTTAGCATGTTACTGTTGGTTTTTTTTTTTCCTTTGATATTACCACCTGCAGCACTGTGCCCTCCCAACAGCATTACAGAGAATGATCACAGAAGAGCCAAGAGCTTTTGCGATAACAAATTCAGATACTGCAGCAAACAATGCAAGTAATTTTCCTAATTTTGGAGTGTGACTTTGCCATGTATGATGTTTAGTAACTTCTATTGTGTCTCTGATGATTTCTGGGTCTGATGCCAATAACATGATATGTTCCTATCCAAATTAGCATATGATGAAATTTTGTGCTAATATTCAGATGATAAGGTCTGTTTGCTGTTTCCATATAGATGTATCTTTGACAGGAAAAGCAATTCTATAATAAGACCGGGATGAAAAGCCCATCAATTGAATTGCTACCACATTGCCATGGCAACAATATAATGCTGATGAAATTGTGACTGTTGAACCTTGTTTATGGAACTCTACAAAAAGGGCTTCGTAAAAGGAGAAATCTTGTTGATTAGTAAATGTTTCAAAGCATGATAAAAACCTTACAACCACATGTGCTGTGACTTATTAACCATGTTATCTTCCTCATTTAAGATAATACATTGCTGTTTGTAAGAGCAATAGCACTCTCAAAGAAATAAAATTATGTAGGAAAATCTGAGCTTCTCCAGGATTCAAGGCGCACCACAGAAAGACTCCCTTGCCTCTGTGCCCCAGTTCACCAGGTCAGTTGGCATAGGTGCATACCTAGACACGCAGTCATTACTGCTTGTTTAATCTCTCTCAGAATCTATAAAATATACTGCTATTGTAGCTGCAGTAGACACCTTTTCTGTAAGAGAAATGTGGCTTAGTTTATAATAAAATATTCCACAAAAACTTATCCTTTTAGATGAAACCCTACACAGAGAAGGTGTGGTAGCAGGAACGCGCTCTTGGCTGCCCCCCCTTTCTTCCTACCCCTTGGCATTTTACTGCCATATAGGTGCAGAGGCAGAGAGTCGCCGTCACAGAGGATGGCTTTCATTCCTCAGCACAGCAGTCCTTGCTGAAGGCAAGGTTTGATACTATGTTCTGCTTTTAAACAAAAAAATGCTGAGCATTGAGATTTCCAGGCCAGTCGCATCTCTGGATGGCCAACAGGCTTCTAGGGAGTTGCCTCACCTCTAAGCATTTGGGGCTTCAGTGTTGAGTTTTGTACAGCAGGATCATATTTTCAGGTAATAGATAATTTTCCTCATTGTTTTCACCTTGGAAATAAAAAGTGTAATTCATCCTATGAAGTCCATTTCCTAATTTGCCGGGTAAATCAGAACAGAAGAGCAGGTGAACCGGCAGGCAACGAGCTTGGTGAGGCAAGGGGGCTGAGAATGTGTGCCTACAAGTTTTTTTCCTCAGTGGGCTAATAATACTGTAAAATATTCACCACAGTAGTACTATCTAGATATTCAGCACAGATAATAGGAAAGCACACTACTACTCGCTTTGGTGAAGTCCTGATCTACATGGCACAGAAGTCACCATGAATCTTCACCATATTAGATTTAATGGGCTTTAAATCAGGGCTTTAAAACGCTGGTTTTGAAAGCTCCACGTTTCATCTTATTTGGTAAAAGGAAGCACTGTCTGACATTTCGCTATGCCCATAGTTTGTGGGAAAGCAATGCACTGAATTTCTGAGTTGATAAAAATATAATGTAATGTAATTTCACTTAATATATATTTTGCATTAGCTGACAGTTTTATTAAGCAGAACCAATAATCATCATTATTCAGTGTAATAACCATCTCATTAGAAATGGTCTAATTTTCCCTAATTTTAATTTACCTCTTGGACTAAGCTGTTCTAAAATTACTGAAGTGCCTACAGTTCAGTTTTGTAAGAATTAAAAGGAAACGTAAGTCTTCAGAAAGCTATGACTGACTGATTGCTGCTAAAATAGTGATATGCCAGAGCTTTGTGAGACAAGGAAGTACAGAAAACTCAGGTTAGGAAATTACTTCATCACTTTTATTCTCTTACTGTCTTTGAAGTAACACCGTCTGTACCCATTTTGCACAAACGATGAATTGTATGGCTGCTTGCAAGCCTTGCATGTACTGCCCTTAATAGAGGACCTGGCTAAGGATCACGCCAGGGAGTGCTAGTAAGGAGGAGCTGACAAGCAGAAATGTTTCTTAGAGAGACGGAGAAGGAGATGAAGACACCGATCAAGTTTCATTATCCTCCAATGAAAACAGGATGTAAACTGTGACATCCGGGCAGATTACATATGTCAGGCAAGCAGATGTGAGCAGAAAAATGTAGATGGTAAATCTCACCTAATAGGCTTACTCTGTGGATTATTCTCAATGACCAAGGCTATGTTAACTCTAGCTAACATACAGGATATAAGAAATATGTGTTCACAAGTGAATCTGGGGACATTCCCAGCTGTGCTGAAGTTAATGCTCTTTGATATACCTTGGAGCATCCTAAAAGCACTTTGGGTGTCATACACTTCTACATACATCATAAACAGCGCTACGGTATATGGCTTTAGTTCCAAAATTTCAAAGGACACTTTGTTTTCTCTAAAAATGTGCTTGAAAAAATTTATATTCAAACAGTACTTGTGCATGCAAACTGCTATTGTTGCTTTGCTACTTGATTTGTTTGTGTCAGTTCTGAAAACACATTTGATCAAAAGAATATTGTTGCCATCACAGAGAGAAGTAACCTCATATGAACAAGGAAGCATTTTGCAGGTTATGCTATAAAATAGACAAATTGTCTAGAGGTTTTGTTTATCATAGGCTGTTACTCTATGTAGTTCTGAGTCATAAAAAATAACTACTTTTTTTTTTTTTTTTTTTTTTTTTTTTTTTTTTTTTTTTTATATTCCCCCAAAATAGTACAGAAAAGCCAGTTTCTCCTGTGGAAACACTCTGCTTATGAAGTCTTTTCTCTTAGAAATTCTGAGCCTTTTCCAGCTGTAGTATTATTTGCTCAGCTATCAGAACACACAGTACAGCGGCAAAAAACATTACACTATTATTCCAAGATAATTTGATAGTCTGTAAATGTATTTTCCTGCCTGTGGTTCCAAGCATTATGCTCTCACTTGAAGTAATGATGTGCAGTATCTTACACAATTCAAGTTGGCCAATATTGGTTTCACTTTGAACACTTACCTGCACGGTACAAACACGGCTTATTGGTACATTGTACAAACTAGACCCGGTCGGAGCTTTTCACAAGCCAGACTAGATCAGCAGTGCGATGGGATGCCCACCGGAGACAGCGGCTCCTGGAGGAAGCGGTGCGGTGACTCACTGGTGGCTCTCTCCTGCCGGCGTCAACGTTATCACACCCGTCCCTCAGCAGGAGTCTGCTGGAAATGCTGCATTCTAAGGCTGACATAAAACCACAGCTCTGACCTGGGGTGGTCAGTAAATACAGCGTGGCATTTTCCAGAAGTACTTACCCTGCTTTTCTCTTTGGGCTCTGCGCGGGACATGAAAACTCACCTTAAAATCCTCTTGCATTTCTGGAGTTTACCATACCATTCCCCCAAACTGGGTAGTTGTTTCACCTCTGATGCACCCACATTTCAGGGTGATACCATTCCTTTGCAGAATTCATAAAGTTAGTGAGTGTGGACATGAGGCTTTGATTTTGGATGGGCTCAGAGGTCACCTCCCTTACCCTCACTTGAGAGCCTGTGTTGGGAACAGATTTACACGACAACAATTTACTCCTGGCTCTTAACTGGTCGGAAATGAATGCAGCTCCCCTCGGTGCTGGCAAGAAAAAAGTCTCAGCAGGGAGCACTCTGCTTTCTCCATCCCTGGTGATACTCCCCTGGGAGGCCGGGGTGAGTGCAGAGGAGCCATGCACTGGTGACGTTCGTTGAGCTGCCTGCTCTCTGTGGATGTGAAAATGCTCAGCAATACAAAAGACATAAAATAGGATTTACACTCTCTCATTCCACTGTCATAAATTCCTGAGTGTCACCCTGGTTCATATTCAATATAGAAAAAAAGAAAAAAAAAACAACCCTAATGTCAAGGGAGTGATTTGCAAAAGGGCACAGTCCTGGCTTGGTGCGGTCAGCAA
Source organism: Podiceps cristatus (assembly GCA_000699545.1). Lineage (NCBI taxonomy): Eukaryota > Metazoa > Chordata > Aves > Podicipediformes > Podicipedidae > Podiceps > Podiceps cristatus. The sequence continues at coordinate 8,916 of KL281171.1, forward strand.
CCAGGGCAGGAGCTCCCACCTCTGCCGTCCTGCTCCCCCTCCTGAGCTGGAGCAGCCCCAGCGTGTGGGCAAGAGGCCTGGGGGTGCCCGAGTGATGCTGGTGTGACAGCTGAAGTTCAAATAAAGCAATGGGGGACAGTATCTACATAGTCAGCAATTATTGTGTTGCTGGCTTCTCCTCCCTCACCTGTTCATATCTGTTCAGAATGTCTTGTATTCTGCTATAACACCGGCCAGTTAACAATAATAAAATAAAATAAAATCAGATGCAATTAAAATAAAATAATTATGTGCATGTTTGAAAAACTACTTCTGTTATGCTGAAAAATCTTTAAGGTCCTTTATTTTGAGAGAAAAAATAATACTAAACTTGTCTTTCCAGGACACATGGAAGTTTAAGAATAGCAGCACTTAAAAAAAAAAAAAAAAAAAAAAAGGCAAGAATCCCAGTTTACCATCCTGATGTCAGTCTATGATAATATTTGTGACATTAATGTAATGGATTACGACCTTTCTTGGCTTGTCTGACTAACAGTTGTTCATATATAACATGGAACTTAATCACCTTGGTCCTTCCATAATAATAATCGCCTCAGTTTTCTGAGCTGTGTCATCAAAACACAATCTCATCTCTTGGAGAATAGTACCAGGAGCTCCTTTTGAGCTTTGTGTCACCCAAAATCTAGAGTGAAATTGAAGCCCAATTGCAGAAAAATACCCCGTGTCTAAGTTTATCCCACAAGCTGCATAATGGCAGCCCTTATGATTTTAAATGATTTACTGAGGCCTGTCTAAATGATGTGCCGTTCTGTGTGGAAGTTATGGAAGTTCAGAAACGTCATTATTCTGTACAAACCTGAGAGATCTCGAGGAAATACACTATAGCTGGTGTGTTACAATTACTTACCTTGGCCCTCCTATTTTTTTTTCTCTTTAATCTCAGAGTAGACAGAATAAAATATATTTTCTTCAATATTTAAGGTAAAAAATTGCTGTGCAATTTGTACCTGCTTTCCTTGTGCCCATTTTCACTAAACAAGGTGTCAAGATACTCTTTTTAGATTAGAAGTTTCACATGTATCATATATAAAAGATGAAAAAGGAAGGTGAAAATTTTGTGTGTTTCCAAAAAATGACCATTCAGCAATACTAATGATGTTTTGGTGGATAAGGTGGTCCTCAGGAAACCTGAAGTGCACGCTGAGGTCTGCCAGAGCCCTGCTCCACAACCCTGCTGCTTCCCCCTGTTTGCACTGAGGCTCCTGCCCTGCTCGATGGCCACCGAGATGCTCCCTACCGTCCTCCGAGCCAGCGAGCTGGCCTGGGGCTGCTGCTGGGACACGTGAAAGGCATTCATGCCGCAGGATCAGGTCCTGTACGGCATGCCAGCATGCACAGCAACGGCCCAATCGGTCAGCTTTATTCAAACAAACCTGGAAATTGCCTCAGACACCTCGCACCAGCAAAGCGGGACCATCTTGCCGTGCGTGGAGGTGACACCTGCCTCACCCTGAACACGGTGGGTCATGGGTGCAGCCACAGCACCCGCACAGCAGTGTGCCCGTCTCTACATCGTACAGGGTTTCCTCGTGTACGCAAGGGAGAACTGGCTTGGAGACAGACACATCCTTCAAATAAGACTACTACATAATATAATAAATATTGAAAAGAAACATGTCTTTAATCCAGCTGAACAATTCCATATGCCTTAGAGCCATCCAGAGGTAGGACATCCCCATCAAAACAGGACTCTGCTCCCACAGAAAGGCCTCTCTCTCCAGGGGAGCGCCAAGGCTCTCTGGCCCTCCCTGTTTCCCTGGGGCTACGCACCAGCGTCTTTCTGGCATGAACATCCCATCTACAGGAATTTCAAGTTCAAGCAAGAACAAGCCTATAGCAGAGCAAGGCAGCGCTTGCACATACTGTTGGCTGGATTTATGTTGACACCTCTGTCTTCTCTCCAGTATTCTGTCAAGAACATGATGTGCCTTTTTTTTTTTTTTTTTTTTTTAATGAATCAGTAAAGTGACAGCATAGCTGCATGCAATATATGGGGTACCACCATTCCGTTGCCTGACAGGGCAGCACAGAGAGGTGCTCAGTTGTCACCTTCTGAAGCTGCCTTCAATATGGTGAATCAAAATGGTTCCTCAGTGACAGATCCTGGGCTGGCTTTTCAGGCTGGGTGCTGATGAGCAGCTGTTTCCATCTCTGGGCCTGGAGATTAGTTTTATTCAGCTAAGAGACAAATAGTTGGACATTTCTCACTCGTTCTGTGAAAAAAATGGGCATATTTTCTTGGGCTATCAAATGGGACATATGGGAGCCGGATTCCATCTTTCATTAGACCTTGGAAATTGTGTCCTCCTGAGGCAATTAATTAGCATGATGTTCTTGGCTGCTAATGTTTGCTTTCAGAGTTCAGTGGCAACAGACTTGGCAACCTAAATTTTGCGAGGATGGTCTAATGGTTTAGGGTGTTAGCCAAGGCCTCCACACAGCTTTCTTCAACCCCTCAGTTTTTAGAGTTCCCTTATGTGTACAGACAGGTCCCGTGGTTTCTTTCCACGTCTCAGCTCTTCCTTGGGAAAAATAAATATAATAGTACTTTTCTGCTTCACAGAACAGATGCATTACAGATTTCATCACAACAGAGACCATGCACCACCACTGCAGTCCTCCACCTCCTTATCTCTGCGATGGAGGATCTATTCTGCAAAGCTTTTCTTTGATCCTTCTACAATTTAAGGCAAAATCATTTACAACAGAAATTTGTCAACTGAACACATTTCTATTTGTTTGCTTTCAGTTTGTCCACTGCAGGCTGTACACACCTTTATCTGTAGAAAGGACATCTGTGGGAAAAGGCATATTACCCTTTTTAAGTAAGCCATTTGATGTAGGCTCATATATAAGGTATACGCCCCTCAGCTGTTGTCTTCCATGTGTGATCATTTCCAAACTGTATCCTTCCTAAACCAATGTGATGTATAGCAAAGCCACACACATTTTAACCTCTGAATACAATCCAGGGATATAATCTAGACTATTTGCTTTGCTTTTATTACCTCAATTATATTTATGTTAGATAATCACATCAATTAATGGCTGAAAAATAGTGTTAATTACAGCTACAAAAAAAGTCATGCCTCTCTCAAAGGGGGACACAAGCGAAATATAAAAGATCTAGCCAGTACTGTTATGCAGTGAATAACACATCTGCCATGGGGAAGAAAACACACTTTTCTTTGGTATCCACTAAACACTAACATAGGGAGGAATTTTCAAGGGGAGGGGAGAGGAGGAGTCTATTTCTGTGCACCTAAGTGCTGGTGCCATTTTATAGATGCACTGGTTAGTACTATTGCAAATAAGTAGTTGTGCATGTAGAACTCACTTAAGTGGTCATTACTGTATGCGATTTGAACTCACACAAGGCATGTTACAAAGCTGTTTGAAATACACGTGCTCCCACCCTCCATTTAAAACAAAATTAGTGCATGCATTAATTTAGGTAACCTTTGCAGTCACTAATACAGAGTCACACACTTTTTAAACATGTATGACAGGAATTAGAGAAAAAAAATTAAAATACCACTAAACAGTAGCTGCAATGTTCGATGCTATGAGAAAATGCAAAACATTAAACATAGGATTGTCTATTTTCACTTGATGTAGCTAGGACTCTGTTCAGCCACACTCTGGTTTATCTTCCCAGATAAACCTCATTTAATTAAAACCAAGAAAAATACTCACAAGAGAGCTGAATTATCAAAGGTGAATTTATCCTATATAACCCATGTATTCATACCATGCTTTTTTGTACTTTGTGCTACTACCCTTATTAGCCCATGGTATCTCAATGCAGTGCTGCTTCAGACTCCCTCATGCCTCCCATCAGCTCAGGCACGGTGATCCATTCCCACAAACCCAGCATTCAGCCTCCAGCTCTCTGCCTTTCAAAACCCGTCTTTCACAGGCCACCAGGAAGGATTTTGCAGAACACTAGCTGAAAGACATTTATTGTGCAACTAATAAGGAAGGTTTAAATGCCATTAAAATTCTGACTTGTACTTCAAAATGCCTTGAAATTCAGAGTTAAGGCTCTGCCTTGCATCCCCAGTCGCACAATTGTACCTAAGTACTGCCAACGGTGTAGTAAGATCACAGGCTGCCTGCAGCAGCTGAAACGCACGGACCCTTTGGACAGCTACAGCTTTTTGCTCAGGCTCCTGACGGCTTCCTCAGGAGCCTGGTCGCCATCAAGGCTAGAGAGGAAGGCACTGAGTAAGAAGTTTAAGCTCTGAATTACTCTCATGTTTTTACTTCAGCTTGTCATGTATTGCTGTCTTTGAAGATATAACAGCTCCGTGCTCAACTAGTTTAGACCTCAAAATTACACTTGCCCTAAAATTGTTGTCAGATGATGAAGGAATAAGTAAAATGATAAAATGTTCACTTTTTAAGCTATCTGTTTCAAAAACTGGAGAGAAAAACATACCTAATATTTCAGACTGTTCTTTTGAATCACTGATATGAAACTATTTGGTAAGTAGGTATCATATTTATACGATGGGACCAAGGATTTTCAGTTGATGCATGGCTGCTGTGTTGGAATCGTAAGAGCTCCTGTATGGATGTGAGTATACATTGGAAAATTAATATCCAAAGAAGCTGCATAAGAAAAATCTTTATGATTAAAATTTGAAGAGCATTGATCTACATTATTGACTGACAAATGTAAACCTTTCATTTTACAGGAGAGCTGCTTCCTAATTTGTACACAAAAGTCTTCAAAACCATTGGCTCTTTTCTTTACAGGTTTCTCAAGTGTAATTAACTAGATATTGCATAAATATTGTTTAGGTGTTGACTATGGTGCTAGACTAAGCAATATCAGCATTAAAAAAAAAAAAATAAAGGCCAGATATTACAGCGGAATTGCTTACAGAGCCAACAGCCAGCCTGGAGAGAGCTGCTCTCACAACCAACATCCACGCATGATGTAAACCTCTTTTTTGGTGATGGTGCTTTAGTAACTTCCATTGCAGGAGGGTATTACAATTTTAATTCGTTCTTAACAGCACAATCTGTATCCTTCCCTGGTACGTGTCCATTTCACAAGGTTATTTTATAACATATCGTTAGATGTTACGATGAAACAGGTTGGTTTTTTTCGCACAGATTGATGTCTATTGATATTACATTAGTTCATCAAGGTTACAAATCACACTGCATTGCGCTACATTTCACATTTGCTGTATCATGACAAGAGGTTTATAATATTCACTCTGGGGCACATAAAGTGCCTGCTACCCATCCTTTGGATAAATAATTTAAGAAATTATTGGGAAATCATACCTGATTAGTAGGATCTGCACTCAACAAGTGCCTTTTGGTTTAAATCGTATTTGTATTTTGATAGGTATTGATTTTATGAGCGAGAGAGATGAATAATACATTTTGCATTTCTCCACTGTTCACAGCAATAATCTGACAGAAATAACGAAGGAACACTCCTGCAATGGAAGCTGCCTCTTTGGGGACCTGCATGCCTTTCCCTAGAAAACCCATGGGGCAGTTAAAGGCACTCCTAAGCTGCCTGGAGTGGCCTGATTCCTTTTTCTTCCATTGATTTGCTGCATCATCCTGGACAAATCACTCAGCCTCTGGAATTCTCTTCTCTTCATCTGTAAAATGGAAACAGAATGGTTCTTCACCAGTTTGCAAATGGCCATGACACATGGGGGGAAAAGCAATGACTAACGCCCACTTGGATGTAGCTAAATCCTGCCTGGGATTACCACATGGAGCCTGGGGCAAAGAAGGCAGCCAGCAAGCGAGTCTTTCTGCAGGCATAAGAGACTCTTGTTACATATATTTGGACCCACGGTGAAACCATATACCTCTGAGAGCAGCAAGGCAGAGGTGGGCATCATGCAGCACACTCGAACCCAGCCGGGCTGCCTTCTGTCCCTGCTGCCGGCATTAATGTTCTGGTTGTTTTGGCTACTCGCTTCCCTCGGCAAATTGATAAAACAAGATCCGTTTTTCTTGATTGGATGCTAATCCTTTAGAGTGAGAAAAGTGAACAAGGTGTAGGTTGTACAATGCACATAATCTAGGTAAAATGCGCAGGCCAGTATCTTCCCAAGGCAATAGCCACTCGGCATGCAGGTACGCAAGCCTGCTCACATCAGTGGCCAGGGGTGAGGAACAGAAGCAGGCAAAAATATCTCCGAGACTAAAAACAAATCAGAATATATAGATATCTACAAACACCAGTTTCCAGCACCCCAGCAGCTATAACAAATGCAGACTATGAGAGAACCATAATTATTGAAAAGCTTTATTATTTTTTTTTGTGCAGTATGCCAGCTCTGATTAGAAAGGAAAACCATAGGCTCAACTGTGTGACACAATAAACCATGGCATCAAAGCAAGCATCAAAGTGGCCCCTCAGCTGCTGCAAACAGTACAGTCATAAGAAAAGAGACAATGAAAATACAGTAAGTAGAAATAGCAGATTTTTCCCCATAATATAAACACCATAGACTTTTAATACCAAGAGAAGTAGGATCAACAGTGACAGCTTTAAATTTGCCAAATATCATGTGAGGACTGTAAAATACATCCTCCCCAAATCAAGCTGAAGAAGCAGAACAAGCCAAGATATTCTCCCCAGAACAAAGACACCCCTTTTCATAGATCTCAGACAGTTTGCAGGCTTCATTTTGGTTTTGTTTTTATCATCATCTCTGTCTCACTCTAGCTTCAGCAAGATGTGCTGAAATATCTATTAATGTCTGTTTATGTAGGTGCAGTCCACTGCACCAAAATCAGTTTGTGGTCTTCAAAAACCAGAAATTATATTGAAGATGTTTTATTTTGAATATGCACCTTAAAAAAAAATTGCCGAATAGACAACTGGGAGTGGGGACCTTACAACTCCGAAGCTGGGAGTGCTGTCACATGGAGGAGCAGGCGATTCGTATGCATCTGAGTCCTCAGCTTCTCACAGGGAAAGATTTAAATAATGCATGGTGGGTTTCTTTGTGATGCTTTTCCTTTTTTTTTTTTTTTTTTTGTTAATATTTTACATTCTTTTAGAAGTATTACCTGTACGTTAAGGCCTATATTCATCTAATCATGAGTGACATGCAACTTCTCTGTCTCGCCTTTCTAGTTCCAGGCAGATTTAGAGAAATTGAGGCCTGGCAACATGCAGCTGAGGTACACGGGAGCACACAGCTGAAAGCATAAGTATGGGGCTGCCTGAACATTTTTTTTTTTTCTCATTAAAGTTTCATCTGAAGAATTTTTGTGGGAGCCTTAGCCAGTAAAACAGCACTCGTCACTTTTAGGTTCCCAAGCAGCAGTGCAATACTGGCACAGGGGAGAACATGTACCAGATAGATATAGTCTTTCTTCTTATGTTTGCTGTACCCTCACAGATGCAATAATTCACACTCCTCAGTAGCTTTTCTTAAGAGACAAGCAATATTAATTAACCTGAAGTGGTTTTTAAGAGGATGAATACTGGAGAAGTTCTTACTTATTTCACAAGATATTTTGCTTTCCAAGTAAAATGCAAAGTGATTGAAATGAGATTCATTTTAAGGAAAAGTCAGATACCTCCTGGGTAACCCATTGAGTCTGACTCTCGGTGAAGCCAACATGAAAACCATATATGCTTTTCTGAATGCTGAAAGGGTCCACAAATCTCAAATACTATTGCACCCTCTGTTTTATAAATCTTTTATGTGTTTTTCTTCAATAAATACATATATTTTGTGTTTTGAATCTCAGAGCCCCTTTTGAGTTGCACAGCTCTTAGAATCTTAATAGAAAAGGAGCAACATGAAACTTAAAATAAGTGCTTTTAACAAATGGGGAAAACCTATATTTCACCAAGTGTGGTTTGAAATAAAACACAGGCTCCTGCAACATCCAAATCCTGCATATTTTCTGCAGAGCATGCCACAGCTATTGACATGCTGTTGGTTTTATATGTCCCAGGATACATGAATTATTACTGTCATTCGACATTTTATATTCCTAGTTCCATAGCCTATAGCAACACTTACCGTCAGCTGTGGCAGACTACATCAGACCTCTGGCAATGCCTCTTATTGATCAAGCACTGCTCAATGTTTGCCTGCTCAGTAATGCAAAGACATCCTAATTCTCTAAGACAGAAAACCCACAAGTTACTGCATTTGTGATTTCTAGTCCTTTTAAGAGACTTAAGACACAAAACGTTACAGATGCCTTGTCCCCCACCAGGAGGGAAACCTATAGTTGTCTCATGAGCTTCAGGTGCTACAAAAGAAAATGCATTACACAATAATACTAAAGAGAAGAGCTGGCCAGATGCTAATGAACAGCACTAATATGCAAACTGGTTATGAAAGGGACCTCAGGAATGAACAAAGTGTTCTACTGAGAGTCAATGGACTTGATGTTACTGCTTTTTTAACTTCTTTAAAAAAAGACCTAAAGTGAGTAACACAGAGGTTCCAGTAGCAGAAAAACTATGTCAAAGGCATTTGTGCTCATGGATTTGAAGGAAGGTGAACTAGCTCAATGCTTACTTGGGTGAAATTCCCTGGATAACAAGCACATGAGGTTACGTAGATAATAAAACAGGTATTGTAAATCAGAGGGCAGCAGAGAACATGACAACTGTCTGTGAAAAGACCCACCACGGCAGTGACTGGTTTCTGGGCTCAGCACACACACATGCATGCACACACACTCCAACACCTCCTCTAGTCAAAGGAAAGGTGACCTACCCTTGGCACGGGACAAGTCCTGTCAGGCACCACAGCTCATCGGTTCAAGGAGATGTTTTATCACCTGCTCCCTTCCCCTAATTCTTTCTTGCCCTCCCTTTGGTGCTGCCTCCTCCAATTCCTCTCTCCTCCTTCTATGGCCTCAGCAGGCTTCAAGGTGGCTGCAGCTTTGCTCCAGGTGGAGCCAGTCAGTAGGTGATGGGGAAACAAGAATCCAGCAGGCGAGAACCATGCAGGGGGTGCAGTGTTAGTGCAGAAACTTTGACCCCTTCAGACAAAAGCAGCTTTATTTCACCTTTTTTTTTAAAAAAAATAAAATCTCCAAGCAATAGCTGCAAATAATGTCATTGTCAATAAGGCTCATTAGCAGTGTTATCTTCATTTGTTACACCTTTATTTTGCAGTTATTTTCTTAAAATGTATTGACCCCTTTGCACCAGTGCAGCTGAGCTGGATTCACCTGATGCGACGACAACAGGACCAGACCCTCAGCTGGAGTGAAAGTCCTGCTGCAGAGCCCCGGGGGTGGGGGGCTCAGGGCCAGCACCCCCGCTGCCCTGCAGTGCTGCGGGTGCAGTCCCAGGACAGAGGACAGCCAGTGCCCTGAGCGGGGGAGCAGGGGGCCAGGCAGCACTCCTGGTGTGGGGGTCACGCTGGCACCCATCACTGTGCTGGGGACTCCTCCTGAAAGGGCAAGAGGCACCGCTGCAAGCCTGGGTGGCGATGGCTGTGCCACAGGCACAGAGTTTCTTGTGTGTGCACACCGGCACAGCCACGTCTGCCTGCGCGGGCCAGGGGTGACGGCGACGAATGCTGCGCACGGAGAGCTCCTCCATGAGTCACCAGGGCAGGAGAGCACTGGGGGCCATGGCTGATGGGCTCCAGGCCAGCACACCCTCAGCGCAGTCCTCCCGTGGTGGCGGGGGCCCT
>JMFS01104626.1:0-26395 GCA_000699545.1 Podiceps cristatus
TATCCTACTCTGATTTGATTGGCAATAAACTGCTTTTTCCCCAAGTTGATTCTGTTTTGACTGTGATGGTAATTGCTGAGTGTTATCCCTCTCCTTATCTTAACCCATGAGCCTTTCGTTATATTTTCTCTCCTCTGTTCAATTGAGGAGGGGAATGATAGACCAGCTTTGGTGGGCACCTGAAATCCTGCCAGGATCAACCTACCACAAACAGCAAAGACATGGACCTGTTGGAGTGGATCAAGAGGAGGCCACAAAAATCTTTAGAGGGAAGAAGCAGCTCTCCTATGAAAACAGCTTGAGAGAGCTGGGACTGTTCAGTCTGAAGAAGAGAAGGCTCCAGGGAGACCTTATAGCAGCTTTCCAATACCTGATGGGGGCTTACAAGAAGGCTGCAGAGGGACTTTTGACAAGTGTATGTAGACATAGAACAAGGGGTAATATTCAGACTAGACATAAGGAAGACGTTTTTTACAAGGAGAGTGGTGAAGCACTGGCACAGGTTGCCCAGAGAGGTGGTAGAAGCCCCATCCCTGGAAACATTCAAGCCCAGGCTGGACGGGGCTCTGGGCAACCTGATCTGGGTAATGGTGTCCCTGCTCACTGCAGGGGGTTGGACTAGATGGCCTTTAAAGGTCCCTTCCAACCTAAACTCTTCTGATTCCTTTTACTAGATTTGACATGGTTGTTGTTTAAAAGGGATTTTATTTGTATTCATAGAATCATAGAAAGGTCTGGGTTGGAAGGGACCCCAAGGATCATAGAGTTCCAACCCCCCTGCCACAGGCAGGGACACCAACCTCCAGGCCTGGACCTACACGAGGTTGCCCAGGGCCCCGTCCAACCTGGCCTTGAACGCCTCCAGGCATGGGGCATCCACCACTTCTCTGGGCATTCCACCACCTCTCTGGGTATTCCTTCCCAGTCTCATAGGTCTTTTTTAATTCTTTTGTTTACTGTAATGTACCCTTGGACAAAGGAAGCTGTGAACATGAACTATAGCAGTATGTGGAAAACCCAATATTTATGACTTTTCTTAAAAGGATATGTACCTGATTTATCTCCAGTTAATGTAAGTTTCCACTGAAAATTCGAGGTATATATAAATATGATGTTTCATAATCTCAGAAGACTGTATTTTTCTGACCTGCTCAAATATCTGAGGTATATATTCCACAAAAAATAAAATAAAAAAACCAGGCCTGTTAACGAAAGTTAAAGAATGTTAATAAGCCATTATTTATTCATGTTAATGTTTATTCCATTCATTTTTTCTCATCTGTTTTCTGTTATTTTAAGGTGAATATTAGTTGTCTTTCCCTCTGCAGCTGATAAGGATGATCATGTCAAAGGTGTGTAGAGGTTGCAGCATTTGTTTTCTTAAACACTCAAGGTAGATAAGGAGACAGATAGAAGGCCTGAGAGCAAAGATGGAAAATTGCTGCTGAGAAAGCCTGTATCAACTAGCAATTGTATACTTCATCTTGTATCAGTACCTCTGTGCTTCACTCATTATTTTCAGTAATCAGTTTCTTTGTGATATTAAGAGGAAATTAGTCTCTTTACTACATAAATCATTGAGAAATCAAGCAGGTAGAGGTAGTTTCTGTCATTAGACATACTGATGTACTTGCAGGAGAGGGAAAGATACAATCTGTCCGGAAGATAAATACTTCTTGGTGTCAGGTGTAGGACTGTTAAATAATTTAGGTTGGAAAGGTCTGCCAACCTCGTCTGGTCCAACCCTTGCTCAAAGCAAGATTAACTTTGAAGTTAGATCAGGCTGCTCAGCGAGTCCTGTGGCTGTCAGAGCCGAAGCCCTGTCTGCATCTCGTGGCCAGGAGTTGACTCACAGGACACATCTGTTCCTACCCAGGCCCTTCCCCCTTCCCTTTGGCTGGCGTATTGGGTGTGTGGGGCAAGGTGCTGGCAGGGGAGGCTGCAGGGTGGTCTCTGCGAGGAGAGGCCAGGGCTGCCCCGTGACGCACACAGAAGGCTCCAGCTGACCCCAGTGGACCCACCGCAGGGCAAGGCTGAGCCCCTTGGGATGGTGGAACCTCTGGGAAACTGTATTTAAGAAAGGACAAAATGCTGACCTGCAGTGAGGGGTGAGGAAAAAAAAGAGACGATCATGTCACAGAAGATATGCACACTGCAGCCTGTGGAGGACCCCGTGCTGGAGCAGGTGCATACTCAAAGGAACCTGCAGCCCGTGGACAGCCCATGCTGTAGCAGACTCCTGGCAGGAGCTGCAGCCCGTGGAGAGGAGTCCACGCAGGAGCAGGTTTTCTGGCAGGAACTGCAGCCCATGGGAGACTCTCGCTGGGACAGGAGAAAAGTGTGAGGGGGCAGCAGAGGGTAGCCATTATGGACTGACCACAACCTCCCAGTCCCCCTTTGCCACCTGGGGGGATGAGGGAGAGAAGTCAGGAATGAAGAAGTGAAATTAAGCCTGGAAAGAAGTGAGTGTGTGGGGGAAGTGGTGTTAGTTTTATCTTTGTACCTCATCATGTGACTCTATTGTATTGTCAGCAAATTAATTTTCCCTAACTAGAGTCTGTTTTGCCTGTGACGGCAAATGGTAAGTGACATCCCTGTTTTTATCTTGACCCACAAGATTATTTTCAACCCCTGGCCTGTTGAGGAGGTAGAGTGAGACAGTGGTTCAGTGGATGTTTGGCAGCCAAAGTCAACCCACCTCAGCTAGCAGGAGCAAGGAGAACGTTACCTCAGCTCCCATGACCCCTCTCTTCAGCCCCCAGAGCCCTGTAGTCACTCCTGATATGATCAAACTCACACCAGCAGTACCACTAGTACCCATGTTGATGACTCGAAAAGGATAATCACTTAAGGGCTAGCATCTGCACTTTTTCTGTAACACCTCACATCTGGGATGCTGGCAAGCAGCACATCTCCAGGACAACATGTTTGGCCCAGTGCCTCTGTTCGCTGTAGCAGGGAGTCCACAACCACACTGAATAAAGCATTCTGCTCTAGCTAGCACAGACTTATTTCTCAAGAAAAGCTCCAAATCAGAAGATAATTTAATCTAAAAGGAGATTTTCTCCCATATTTGTTCATTTTCTATCCTGTTTCCTGTGTGCACAATATATGGCGTGCTGCAAAATAGATGTTACATAAATATGCCCTTTCCATCAAGGGAAAGTGTCCCTTTCAAGTCAGTGGATACTCTTCATCAGACTTTGAAGGTACATGCTGTGTGGAACTACTTATTATGTATAGAAGATTCTTGGTCTATAGGAGCTACTCTGCTAATGATATTTATTGGATTTGCAAGAGAAGAACTGATATGTGCACGTATGGCAAATGAGACATTTTATGGGGGGAAAATAATCTGCAGAGAATTTACTTTCAACATGCCAAGAACTTTAATATCTTTATGCAAAATAACAAGAGAAATCAAATTTAAGTTAGTGCAGAAGAACCAGCATGTTTGTTTGCTCTCCTTTTGGCCCAGAAATTGGTTTAAGTCATCTTTTCCCCTCCTTTTTCCATTATAAAGTTCTACGTGTACGCGGTCCTCCAAATTTGTTATTGACATGCATGATACTTACATATGGCAATCATTAACTACTGTAAAAATGTACCACAGTTGATTTAATTATTTTCCTAGAACATTTTTCAAGGAATTCAGGTACAAGCACAAGTTCTTATAGCTACAGTCTATACTCTGTATCATCTTCTAATGAGGACCATATATATTCAGTTTTGGCAATAGCATTATATACTGGCCACAACTACATAAAAGACATCTGATTTTTCTCAATGGAAAATGTAAAGGCATACTTAGTATTTTGGAAACACACCGATAAACCTGAGTTTTGCAGAGAAAAATAGTGAAATATATCAAGCCCAGAAAAGTTCAAGGATCAGACCTGTAGGGATCTTTGTACTCTAGTCTTGATTTAGAAACCAGTTCAGAAAGTAAATTATGCTATCAAGGGAAGTTTTGTGTCTTTTCGACATCAACTGTTACCTAATACAGGTTAAAGTATTGGTTTACAGATCATCTCTCTGGCTTGTGACCTAAAAGATTCTACTGTGCTGTCAGTGAATTCAGACTTCGTGTTCCACTTTTATGGGTCAAGATCACTTAGTTTTTACAGTTTTTGAACTGGGCCAGTTTTCATGACTTGTCCTTTTCCTTCCAATGACACCACACTTCCTCAGCAAGACCCTCAGGTTTGTTCTTGCTTGTCCTGGTCTCCTACTTGCCTGTGTACGCCCTTTTCTCCCTACACCTGATCTGACCCTGGAACTGAGGGACACCCATCAGCTGGTACCACAAGACCGTTGGCTAGACTCTAACTCCTCTCTAAACAAATAACTTCTATGGAAATCACAACTGCGGAAACAGAAATTAACACTCTAAATAACTCTCCAAGGCCAACGGGAACTGTCCAGGTGATCAACCCCTCAGCTGAATAATAGTGTGGTTTTCTGGGTAGAGGTTAATGGTGACAGAGCAGCAGAATCCAGGCTTATATTTTTGACAAGTGGGATTTGGACAAATGTGAAGCCAATGATGCCTGTACTTAAATGATGTCTCCTTATCAAGAATTGCCTCTGTCAAAGTTTTGCAAAAGTTGGAGATATAAGGTTCATATTGCTAGAATGAGGTAAGCAGACCTTTAAACTGAAATTCAATTCTTCTGCCTCTGTCAATCTGAAAATTAGCTGTCTAGTGTAGGTTTGCTTTTGGAGCCCTCGGTGTAGTTCATTGGAGAGCAAGAGGTACCTCCAGGGTCACATCCCACATTTGATCAGAGGTATCACAGTTTTCTTTCCTTTTGTCTTTCCTTGCCATAGAAGAGGTGTCTGTACCGACTTGAAGATAATTGAGCTGCTCTCATAGTAGAGTTTAATGAAAATGTATTTCTGGATTTTCAGCTCCACTGAATGTCATTATCATTCTCTCAGAGGAGCAATTTCATCATGAACGTTGGACACATTTATTTATTAATGTTACAAGTTCAAAATAGTACCTTTCACTACTTTTTTTTTTTTTTTTTTCCACAGAAAATCTTTTTTTTTTTTTTTCTCTTTTCCAATTAGTTCTAATGTATGGAAAAATACAGACAATTCTAGAAAATAAATCATTTGAACTTTCATTTACCATCATTAGTATGTGTAAAATGCTGCATAAAGCTATGTATATCTGTATCTATCCTTGATCATTTTTTTTTTTTTTTTAAATAAAACTAGTTTTTTAGGATAATCTAAGTGAAAACAAATGTTAATAATGTCACTTCAAGTTCCTGGAAACTTGAGTTGTTTTATTCCCTTCAGGGCTGATGATATAGTCCTATGATTTTATAAAATATTTTGTTAGACTATTTTACATTTTGAAACTCCCACTTCGTTGCCAAAAGTTATAAAAATAGTTCCCAGCATAATGTCAATGATTTCATTCATAGCAGCAGTTCAAGAGAACACCCACCGCTGAGGAGGGTCACTGCATGCAAAATGAGGTCTTCGAAGAAAGTGCACAGACTGAAACAGGAGTTGTGTGCATAGCAATATGTGTGCTGGGCTGAGGAAAAGCTTCTCCACCCTGAATGTCAGCAGTGGTGAAGAGTTTATTCAGAGCTGCTGCTGTCAGAAAAAAAGCAGTCAACTACCCTGTTGTGCCTGTGGTCCTCAGGCAAAGAATCTGCACTCCATATACAACTAAGGAGCAGTGTGCATATGCAACATTCTTCAATTCATTGATAGCTGGTAGGGCATGAGGTAGCGTAGAATATATATTTATTTGTTTGTTTATTTATTTACCATGCAGTGTATTAATTGGCAGATTGTGCCATATATTAGAAAAGATATAACAGTACGTGGGAAGCTGAATGACCTACATGGCAATTTCTCCTAGCTTGTAAAAAACCTCGGAGCTTAGACGATAAACAGGAAATGCTGAATTCACCCTGAATTAGGTACAGACTGTGGTTTCACTAGTACATCACTATTGATCATGTCACAAAGCATATTTATGCAGAGAAGGCACATCTTGCCTATGTCTCATTAGTTGCTTTGTCTATTTACTTGGAGTATTCATAAATGCTATGACATGAAATATACTTAAAGTAGCAGAAATCCCAAATCAGCAACTTTCTAGCTTCCTTTGACAAGCTGTTGCATGTCACCTCACTCTTTCACTGAATGTGTGTGCTTTAAGTTAACGCGAACTAAAAGCATTACTGCTCCTTGGGGTCAGCCAGGAAGCTGAAGTCTCTGTCCAACTTTCCTGAGGGTACTGCTATTTATCTTAGAGTTTCATAAATGTGTTCAATAAGCCCCTCCTATACAGCACTCCTCAAAACATGCCTGTCCAAACTTTGATTTAGATTTCAATGGAGCTGTTCTTCTAAAAGCAAGCTTAATGCTGGCAGAAAAAGTGCAACTACAGATTTTCCATTGTTCATGAAAAGCAGTTTGTTTTCCTTTAAAAGGTGCACATGTGCACATGGAAAAGGATGCAGGGCTCTCTCTGGTAATCCACAGCAACACAACCAAGACTATGAAGGATGCAGGACAGTGACTGTCTGTGAGAGGTGTTTGCTCTCTGCCTTTAGCATCACAGCCCTTTCTGGAGTGGGTTGAGCATTGCTTTTGAGGCCCCAACATCCAACCTCGACAGTGAGCAGGGACACATAATATCTCACGGAGCAATATGGTATACTGGAACAGTATTTTTGCAGCAGCTCAGCATATATTTTGTCCTCAGTATTTCCCAGCATATTCAAACTTTAATTTCTTTTTCCACAAGCATGCAGAGGTTTGTCAGTAAATCTTTTGCTCTTTAATGTCATACCCTGTCCTCACCTGGAGGTGAGGTCCTCACCTGTCTCCTCTGAGGCCTCAATGGGCTCATGAAGGGACTTAATCATGTATGTTCCAGGTTTTATCAGCATAGATTATAAAAACAGATGCTATAGAAATACATAGTAGGGGACATAGTTTCTAAATAAGCAGGGCCTCTGCTTACCTTACACTTTCTGCCTTAGACAGTGGGGCTGATAAAGGTTAACCCACATGCTTTAGAGTGAAGCATTTTGATGTTTGTCTCAAAAAAGAGTAAGAACAACATGAAGGAAACAGAGGTACTAGCTGGAATACTCTTTATCATGGTATGTACTCAGAGAGTAGGGCAACTGAAACAGAAGGAAGAGAAATATCCAAAAATAGAATGTGGTTGACATTAGTCATATTCAGAAATTCCCTCATAGTGTGCAAGTTGTTTTGCAGGTTGCAGCGGCCACACTCAGTGCTAACGATAGATCAGGAGTAAAGACAGAGAAAGAAGGAGAGACATTACTAATGTAAGAAACACACAGATGAGGTTTTGATGGGTCAAGACAAGCCAAACAGATTTGTTGTACCCTTCTGGTTATGAAGAACAGACTTTTGTCTCAGCAGTAACAGGAAAGCAGTAAATTATTAATCCATGGACTGAGACTGTGGAGTCCCCCTCCTCCACTTACTTCTTTGGTTAATGGCTTTGAAGTTCTTGGAAAATCCCTGAGATACTACCTCATCTCTGTGTGCTCTAAAGAGTCTGGGTGGCATAGCCTGTATATCCTGGATGCTGATTAGTGTCAAAGAAATCATTGCTGAAGATGAGCATTAGACCTGTATATGTTAAAGTATGGAAGAATAACCCTTTTGTTCTCCTTTATTAGCAAAATACTTAAAAGAGCTGGAGTGAAAAGAGGCAGCTGTGAGGATTCCCAGTAGATTTACACTGTGGGAAGGGTTGCTTAAAACTTACTTGTGATACTTCATAAGGTATTTGCAGAGCTTTGTGTGCTGTATTTTCTATGTGTAGTGTGTTTGGGGGTTATTTTTATGGGTTTTTTTGTGGGTTTTGTTTGGTTTGGTTTGGTTTTGTTAATTTACTTTACAGAGGTTGTGTTTCCATGTGAATTTGTTCAGTGACCATGCCTGATTAAGCAATTTCTTCCCTCTCTCCCCCACACTGCACAACCTCAGAATAAATGTTTGCAGAGCCATTTTCTAAAGAGGATTGGGAAGCTGACCCAGCTGAAGACAAAACAATTTTTCTTCCCAGCTATATACATTCCTCAGTACAGTTCAAATTATGGTTCTTTAACCAGGTCTGTTTACATAGCACTGAGAGACATGCAAAGGCAGAAATGTGCTATGCAGGCAAAAATAGCTTGCGCCATGCTGCTGCTCAGTCTGAGGCCATTAATGCATAGCATAGCCATAGGATGGACAGGGATGGCATGATTGCAGGCTGCTGCTTTGCCCCCCTTTCCCCTGCCCATAGCCATTTATTCCCTCCCTTTCCCATGCACTGGCACTTCAGTCCAGCAGACTGAGTGATGAGTGGGCTCGGGCAGCTGGAGA
The DNA here is from genome assembly GCA_000699545.1 of Podiceps cristatus. Taxonomy (NCBI): domain Eukaryota; kingdom Metazoa; phylum Chordata; class Aves; order Podicipediformes; family Podicipedidae; genus Podiceps; species Podiceps cristatus. The sequence continues at coordinate 8,386 of JMFS01104626.1, forward strand.
CCAGCTGAAAAAGAAATGGACCGTTTTCAACTGGATTAGCTTTCTGATTTGGCTTCACTGAGTGGTTACACAAATGCCAGTGTAGTTTCAGGGGAGGATAGACTAGATTTAAGACTTAGGGTTAGACTTCAACTCCTATGGAATTCCACACTCAAAACCTCTGTGTGCGTGTCGCCTTCTCTCTATCTTTCTTGTCTGAATAAGACTATAAAACATTAACCCCCAAGTTGCAGGATTTATGCAAAGTCAAACCTGGTCTTAGTTCTGTATAATATGCTCTGAAAGTTCCTAGAGACAAGGAATTTTGTTTTATTTAACAGATGAAATAATCTTGGTTTCAGGCAAAAGTAAGAGGATGTTAGAGATAATAGAGTTATATAAAGGTTATCTATGCAGGGCTTTTCCACAGAAATGCAGAAATACAAAGAGAAAGACTTCCGTTTCCATGAAGGCAACTCATTAAACCCAGTTTCTACCAGGTAGAAGAGATGACTAGTCTCAGCAGCATTTCCTGCTTCAGTATGATGTATTTTTACATTTTAGGAAGCTGCCCTCTTGATGGTGGATGAATATCCTGAAGTTTGTGTTTTCTTTCTTTTTTTGTACTGAACAAATACAAAATGACTGGACTTGCAAGTATTCTTTAGCCCAGGACCCAAGGAGTTACTGTGTGTTATCACATCAGAAGTAGAATATTGATGGTAAAGAACAAAAAATAATGCACCTCATGGACATGGATAGTTATATTGGTAGTCAAGAAAAAAATGCAGCCAGTGGGGTTTCGTTTTTAAAGGAAAATACCCTGCACTTCCAGCTGCTACAAGGAAGAATTTGCATGCATAACACAGATGCTGCAATTGCAGATTGAGTTTATATTGGTTTCATATCTGGCTGCACTATCTACCTACTCAACTCAGATAGTAAGAAGGAAAGAGAGGAAAGCAAAAGGGAGTCTCTCGGAAAACATAAAACTATGTCCTGAATTTATACCATAGCAGAGCTTAAAAAAAGAAAAAGAAAAAGACACCCCACCCACCCGCCCCCCAAAAAAACCCCAAAAAACCCAAAAAACAAACAAACAAAAAAACCAAAAACCAACCAAACAGAAACACCAAAAAGGAAGGAGTGACTAAGTTGTACATGTGATTCTGGGAGTAATTTCTGCTACCATTTACATTATTGCAAAAGACACCTTTAAATGACTAAAGTAACTCTTCCAAAACATTGCTTAGTTCAGAGGTACATGAAGTGGGTAAAGGTATAACTAAGTCACATAGGTCTATTTAAACTGTCAGTATAGTAAAATGTATGTGTTGACCATAAATGAAAGCCAAGGGTTCTTTCCTCTGCTTTGACGCTGTTTTCCTGGCTGTCATTTCACCTAGTTAAGCTTCAGCTTCCCTGTGTTTTAAATGGAGAAACCTTAGTAAACCTTTCTCAGACCTTCTTCTGTATGTTTTGAACTCTACCAATGAAAAGCCATATGTAAGAGCACAAATGTATTATTATCAACAGCATCATGTGAATTTATATTCAATATGTAGCAAATCTTTTTGAAAAACAAAAGATGCTATATAACTGTCTCAGTTTTTCCCCTAATAAGAGTTTTTTCTTTCTGTTTTCTCAAAGACTAAGCTCAAGCTTTTTCTGGTTTTGTTGCACATCCTTTGAGAGATTTTCTTGGAGGCTCTTGGGCACTCTTCAGTCTAGCAGTTTTCTTTTTCTGCTTGAAAGATATACCTTGGTACCACAATCTGTTAGATCCAGAATGAGGAGAAAAAAAGATTCAGCATTTGGATATCTTTCAAATGTTAAAGTTGTGTACATTTTCCTTGTGCTGATTGTTCATGGAAATTTCCAGCTGACATTTGATACATTGTTCCATAGCAAATAGATCATGGCTGTGAGCGCGTATATGTGCAGGTAACTCCGTATGTCCAGTAGTATCTGCGTCATTTCCACTCATGGGAGCACATATTTGATTTAGCAGCTTTTATCGTCCTCCAGTTGCCAATAAATAGAGCAAAGACATCATTAGGGCCAGAATCTACTACTCTAACTCACTGGTAGACATCACTACCTATGACTAAGCCTGCCATGCTATAGATCTGAAGCAATCTCTCTAAGTGCTTGAAGAATATGCTTTCCATAATGACAGTGTCTCTGAGTGCAGCAGACTGAAGCAAATGTCATCACAAGCAGAAATGCAGTATAATATACAAGCATTTCTTGCTAACCACAGTGCTTACTGGCTTCCATAGCTCTTATGTGCACACTACAACCACATACAGTAAGAAGGAAAACATTTGCTAACAAGTATATAGTTGGTTTGTTCCTCATTTTTCAATTTCTGAAGTCAATCCAAAGAAGATTATTTATTTTTGAAGTATGTCGCCATGTTGTAACCAATCCACAGTGTTATCTAAGCAGTTCTCCATAAATATAAGGTGAGAGATGCACACAAAATAAATATATCATTGACCAAAACAGAATGATCACAAGTAATATGGTAACATGTTACATGTGCACATGTGCATGAGGACACACATTTAAATTCAGAATAAATTTCAGTTGGAATACACATTTTCAAAAGGTACCTATGAGAATTGGAAGGTCATACCCCACATACCTTCTTCTTTCTTTCCTCCTCTCCTCTTTTTCTCCCTCCCCCTCTTCCTTCCCAGTGCTTTGCCGTAGATACCAATTAAATCTAAGAAATGTTTGCTTTATAAAATTTTAACCAATTTGGAAATTGATTCCAGCAAATTCCAGTGTTGCTTATTGTTATTCACACTGAGAAAAGATCAAAGGATTTTTAACAATGCAAAGGTAAATCCTTGTCTAAAGATGTTCTTATGTTTCTTGTGATGAACATGAACAACTGAATCTCGTATGACCCTTTCAAACACTTAAAAGACAATTTTTTAAAAAAGTGTTTATTCTTAACAGATTTGAAAGGAAAAGCTGATTTTTATAGAAAATCAAATTTTTATAGAAAGATTGGTTGTAAATAAACTGGCGTTAAAGAGAAAGTACCATTGCATTTGCAATATTTTCAGTTTTAGAATCGTATTTCGGACACTTTTCTTGCTCTCTTTTAAGCATCTTCTTGTCTGACTATGTCCAGGAATCGAAACAATACAGTAATGGTTTAAATAACAAGCTGAGAATAACCTCTAATTGATAGATTACTTTAATATCTTGCATCTGGAAAGAGTCACAGAGCAAATATGTAGCTCTTGTTCCATTTCTGTTAATATATTTGATTTTACAGTCTCCCAGGCAAGTCATAGCAGAAATAGGGTCACTATAAGTCATCTTTCCTTTGGGGACGAGAAACGCATTATGTAGTCTGACAATGCAGTAAACAAAAATAAAACAGAAATGGCCAGAAACAACACTCTCTGATCCTCTTTCTTAGTGATCTCAGCCCTGTGCCAGTGACTCATTTCCACAGAGAAATTCAAATTGGAGATAGTACCAGAAAATGAAGACAAGCCTGAGAGAAGGGTCGTTAAAGAGTTTCTTTTGTACATGCTCATGTACATATACATGTATAGCTCAAGATCAATTCTTGAGTATCATTCATGACAAATTTTTTTCTAACTTTTTTTTGAAAGATCTCCAGTGTTGGAAAGCTTCTACCACAGTCTATTTCAGTACCTGATACTCATATTATTACTCATATCAGTAAGTTTCTCCTAGTGTTCCATCTCAGTCTCATAACTTAAACCCATTAATTGTGGTATTTGTCTCAGTGATGTAAAAATGTTTTATTCTTTCTTTCTTCAAATCAACCATGTATGTATTTCAGCAGTATTTTCCTGTCTCCTCTCACTTTCCTTCGGTTTAAACAATCGTAGTTCTTCAGTGTTTCCTCACAGGCCATTTTTTCCAGATCAGTTTCTCTGCTCTCTGCTGAACATTCTGCAATTACTTTCTGCAATTAATTTACATGTTTTCTCCAATCTGTTACTCCCAATTGTGCTTTATCTCAAGTCTAACATCCTTTCTGCCTTGAATAGAGATTCATGATGTTTTTTTGTAACAACATGGATGCCAACTCATTTTCAGCTTTGATAGTCAAATCATTTATTTTCTTATTCTTTTTGGAAGAATTCGTATGAACAAGTTGTTCCCCAATATAGAATCCATGTATCCGAGCCTTCTTTCCCAAAGTGCATTTGAACCTATTGAATTTCTGATTTTTTTTTCTGACCATATTGCTAATTTCCAAACATCATTTCAAATTCTGACCCTATTTTCAAGAATACTGGTAGTATTGCCTATGTTTATTTAGTTGTATGTTTGCAAATTCAGTAAGTATTTTCCCCATTTCACGATCCTTGTCAATAACAAAAAAGTGTGAATGATGCCATGTGCAAGACAATGATGGTCTACATTTAATACGCTGCTGCCTCAATAGTGTTGTGTCATCCATTTGCTCCCTGGCTGTTGTGTGACTCTGGTGCACAGTTCTATAGCCAGCCAGCAGTGACAAGGGGATGTCTCTGCAATACAGTCCTTGAGAAAGAAACCTAACTCTATGCTTGTGAGATTACAGCAGTGTGATACATATTGGTTTCTTAAATGACCAGTGTCACCAGCTTGCTTTCAGATCAATGTTTTAAAATATGTTAGGTTCAGGACAGCAATAAATAATTAATTATCAGTGTACTGTAGCACACAGAACTCTTTTTTTTTGGACATATACATGGCTATATGCACACAGAGACACATAGACAAGCGGGCACATATTGAGAACTATGAAGAATCATTATTCCACTTAAAATAATTCATTAGTCTGGAGACTTGTGCTTTCATGAGAACTGATACATAAATGGAAAACATAAGCGCATACTTCCCATATAGCAGCTAAATGCTGGCTTGGAAGAACTGTCTCTAGGGCCTGCTGGAACTACATATTAGTCTTCAGGTGCATGACATGTCCAGTGACTTGTCAGCAGTGATCTTCTGCAAACAGTAGGACTGTATTGTAGCCATGCATTTTATTTGTTTACTTTTATGATTAAAAATACCATCTGCACATCAAAGTCTCTTTATCACTATTTGAATTTTCCAAACTGCGATGTGTGGGTGGATACTTACAGCCAAACCAACAGTACTCTGGCTTTTAAAGATTTTATAATACAAACTCTACTCCAGTAAGTTATTCTTTGGAATAATGTGGTTTTAACTTGTGTTTACTTTTGAGAATCTGATCTGCAAGAATGTGGTCTTCTCGTGTGCCTCATGACAGTTTAACTTTGTTGAACACATGATAGGATGTTAATTTCTTTCAAAACAGAGGCCCAGAACTCTTAAGTGAAGTGACAAAAAGCATGTGGCATTGATTTACAAGCACAGCAGCAAGAACAAACAAAAGTGCTTTCATGTTGTCAAGAGAAAACATAGTCACTGGGGTAAGGACAAATTTAAATCGTAAAGACTGACAACATGAAGGGAAGAAGCTGCTTCCCTGCAGGAGTTACAAGTGGTTGCACAATGCCATGGAAATGGGTGCCTTGACTTGCTTGGATTCTCCATGACTTCCCCAGAAAACAGTGAATCTGATCCTCAAGTCAGCACTCTGTTCTCTCTCTCCTATCCCTTTCCTTGTTCCACTGATATTTTCAGAAGCAGCCAAGAAACATGCATGATTTCCAGTGTGGTTTCAAACTGGCACCCATAAGCTTCACATTATAGGGACCTTTCTTACATTAAAATACCAGCTATTGCAGGAAATGGGGCCCTGTCTCTCTTTTGCTTAGCTGTATCTACTGCAAGATGTGCATAACGGCTTCTTACAGAACCAAGATAAAGTTTTTTAAAAAAAGTCACTGTTAGAAAAGCTTTAATGTCTGTTAAATTCATTACAACAAAACAACAGTCAGTCTTAAAACAACATTTTGCATACCTTTTACTTGAACATGAAAGTACAGAACTGTTGTTTGTTTCAGCAATAAAATGTTTTCTCAGGTGTGTTGCTCAAGCAACGGTTCCGAAAGCCATCATGCAGGGAAAAGTTATAGTAGTCATGTCTCTTGATTTTTTTTAAACCTCAAAATTCCCCTAGAAGGAAATATAGGCATAGCTGGTAGCAGGCATTCTATAAGAATGAAATGCTGTTGCCAAATAATAAGTCATTGTCTTAAAATAAAAAGTTAATGGTTACATTTTTCTCTTTTTCAGTTCTTTCAGTGGAAGCCAATTTTTACCGCAACCTTGTTATTTGTCCAAAGTAGAAAGAAAGGTCTGTATCATGTCTGAAATGTGCTTAAAGTTTCTTACATGTCTGAAAAGCTTTCTTCTTAAGTAGCTATAAACACATATTTCTGAAATAAAGAATAGGAAATCCATTAATTGAAGATATATTTCACTGATATTTAATATGAAACCCAGCTTATAAGTGAATGAAGAAAATACTTTTTCCTCTACTATTCAAACTTTATCCTGAAGCTATTGCCAGTTAACCAATATTTGCTCTTGTTTAGGAGTAAGGATTGTCACTTCAGCTGAAGCCTGTGGCTTCTTAAACTATACGCTGGTGATTTAGATCAAATGTAGAGTAGCAATCAGATCACAGATGAAAGCAAGGAACCTAATCTCATCAATGAATACTTACCCACACCTTCTGACAACAAGCATTCAGCTCATAGCTGAACACAGGAAATCCGTCGTTATTTATGATTTATCATAACAGCAATAAGATGGCTGACTTTGGAAAGCTCCAGATTTCAAAGCCTGATTTTATTTCTCATTAGCTTTAGTTTATTAATGCCACCATTTCTTCACAAACAAGGTTAGTGCAGAACTAAGATCATAGAATCATAGAATCATAGAATCATAGAAAGTTTTGGGTTGGAAGGGTCCCCCAGAGCCCATCTAGTCCAACCCCCTGCAGTGAGCAGGGACACCATTACCCAGATCAGGTTGCTCAGAGCCCCGTCCAACCTGGCCTTGAAGGTTTCCAGGGATGGGGCCTCCACCACCTCTCTGGGCAACCCATTCCAGTGCTTCACCACCCTCATTCTAAAGAATTTTTTCCTTACATCTAATCTAAACCTACCCTGTTTCAGCTTAAAACCATTACCCCTTGTCCTATCACCATTGTCCCTACTGAAAAGATTCTCCCCATCTTTCCTATAGGCCCCCTTTAAGTACTGGAAGGCCGCAATCAGGTCTCCCCGCAGCCTTCTCTTCTCCAGGCTGAACAAGCCCAACTCTCTCAGCCTGTCTTCATAGGAGAGGTGCTCCAGCCCTTGGATCATTCTTGTAGCCTCCTCTGGACCCGCTCCAACAGCTCCATGTGCTTCTTGTGCTGAGGGCTCCAGAGCTGGATGCAGTATTCCAGGTGAGGTCTCTCCAGAGCAGAGCAGAGGGGCAGAGTTACCTCCCTCGACCTGCTGGCCAGGCTTCTCTTGATGCAGCCCAGGGCACGGTTGGCCTTCTGGGCTGCCAGCGCACATTGCCGGCTCATGTCCAGCTTTTCATCCATCAGTACCCCCAAGTCCCTCTCGGCAGGGCTGCTGTCAGGCCTTTCCTCCCCCCGCCTGTATTGATACCGGGGGTTACCCCGACCCAGGTGCAGGACCTTGCACTTGGCCTTGTTGAACCCCATGCGGTTCACACAGGCCCACCTCTCCAGCCTGTCCAGGTCTCTCTGGATGACATCCCGTCCTTAAGATATGTAACTATGATACTGATTTGATTTGGATTTAGTAGTTATACAAGGTGGTTGAATTTATCCAACTTCAGTTAAATAGAAGGGTTAATTCGGCTAAGGCTTGAGACTAAGGCTCTGGATTTCAAAACATCACACAAGGAAGAATGAGTTAATAGTACCTTCTGGACTAATAAAGCTAATGTGCTCTATTTTAGAGGAGGACTAAGCAAGGAGGAAATCTGGCAAGAAAATCTAACTGGACAGCTAACCTTGCCAAGAAGAATATCAGGAAAAAACAGAGAATGTACAAGAAACGAAGGTATGAGTCTGACAACTTTGAGGTCAGGATGTGAGAACATAAATTGAGAAGTGCAAAAAGAGAATTGTCCATTAGACTTTACAAAACTGTTAAAACAGAGTTCATGAGGTCACCTGAACATAAAAGTGATTGACCACCTCACCTCACCTCACACAGTGAAGGTAGTAAAGTACTGTAGTCACAACCGCCAGATTAGCTGAATATTTGACTCAGTTTTCAATAGGGAGGATGATGTTGATGGGGGTTGGGGAGAGAGGAGGGAAACAGTGCCAAGCATGGTAACTGATGGGAGTAAGGGCATGGAAGCAGACAGCCCTGACACCCACCGCATTCAGCGCACTGGGGAGTGTCAGCTCCGGGATCTCAGTGAAGGTGCCTATGTAATTTCAGCCTGTCTGCAGGCACATACAGCAGGTCTAGGGAGAGAGTGTACCATATTAGATTTTAAAGAAGGAGTAATGCTTACACATGAAAGAAGATAAAGAAGCGATCCAGGCAATTCTGTTTGCTCTCACGAGTTACATGTTTTGAGCAGCATGGAAGGATGTAGGTGATATTTTGAAAGGGAGAATAATTAAAACGTGAATGTTAAATGAAACTGTTGTAAAGAGCAATTCAGATTTCCCAGAGTTGTATGTGTCAGACTAATCTGATAACTTTCTCTGATATGAGACCTTATTTTATAGGCAAGAAAATATAATGCATCTTAAGTGTCTAGACTTCTTCAACACATTTGATAGGGTGTCACTTGAAAAATCATTAGTTAGATGGAGTTAGGAGTTGGCTCAGGTAGAGATAAGCACAAGAATTTTGAGGTAGGTAAGGAACTGGCTGAAGAGAAAATAACAACATATCTTTTTGTCTGGGAGGAGATTTCAAGTCCAGGTTCTCATGGCTAACCTTTGAAACTGTTTCAATATTTCCACTAGCAAATAAATGTTAGAACACACTGATACCCAGGATACATATCCTCGATAAAAGAACTCATTGGGAGGATGTTGAAACTGTATCATCTGGAAACAAACCCTGGCTAAAATGAAAGTTCACATGCACAGGAACTAATAACAAGAATTTCTCATGCATCTCATAAGATGCATGAAGCAAAATATTAAAGTCATGAACTATGAAGTGCTGAGAAGGTCACATTTCATGTCCTGTGCTCAGTTCTAGTTAATGCCTTTCAAAGCAAATGACGTCAAATTATAATGGTTCACCAAAGGGCTACTAGTGTGGCTGGAGGCATGGACAGCCTTTGCAGGGAGCAGACAGAAGAAACTTGGCCTACAGTCTGGGAGAATGAGGGCAGGAACGGGACAGGATTGCTCTTCCTGTAAACTAAGCTGGAGAAAGATTATACAAGATGAATGAACCATGTCGGTGTAAGAACCACTGGGATGGTCTGGCTATGAATAAAGACAGACTGAAAAACAGAAGGTGGTTTTCTGCCTCCAGAAGAAGGAGGTTCTGTGTCAGCCTTCTAACAGAAAGAGAAGGGACAAGAACTGCCAAATTGCAAGGTGACACTTCGCAGCTTACTGAAAGGCACTGAATGCCCCTGCTGCATTGATAACCCACAAGGCCGATTTCACCCTCACTTTAGCATGTTTCCCCTAACGTGTCGGTTACACCCCTCTTGCCTTCCACCCTTGTTTGACAGAAGTATTTCATAGCTTTCTGGCTCCCAAACTCCCTCTTATTTCAATGCAGGTTTGCATTGCTGTGCCGTATCCAAGTTCAAATACCATTTCTGTAAACTGGAGCCACACACTAGTGATAAAATTGATTTTCTAGAAACCTTTCCAGCCATTGTAAGACTTTTGCTAAATCTTTTCCTGAGTAATTGTTTTCATCTTTCTTTCCTGAAGGTATTAGAAAAGCCAGGTGCTGGAACATGCCAGATAACAATTAGGGGATTAGCAGAGCTCTATCTGAGGAGCCTCAGGCTTACACAAAGCTATGAAAATATCTAGAAAAATAATATTGATTTTAGAAGACACATTTTTGAATTTTGAACTAAAATAAAATTTTTTAAAAATTAAATGCCTTGCTGAAACCAATTGAGATTTGATTTATGAATGTTCCTTTGTATTGTTATGAGAAATGCCATATTACAAGACAATGTGCGAAAGCTGGTCCTTTTTTGAATACTTAGAAGACTTAACTTCTGATCAGAAAAGGGTGCTAAAAATAATCACAGGTGTTAGAGTGAGCTTGAGCTACTTCAATATATTTGTTATAGAACAGTGTTTGAATCTTTGAAGTAACAATATGAGACGCTGATCTATTTTAATTCTTTTTAGGGACGATAGAAACATAATACTGCTGTTGAAATCTGACATTCAACTGACTCAGACGGTCCTGAAAATACTGAATTTAAATTCATGTTCACTTCTTATCTTCAAAATTCTGTTCTTCTTCCTCACTGAAATGAAATTACAATTTTTAAAAACTTTTTTTCCAACTTTTGCAGATCCAAGACTTCAGTATGGACATATCCTATGCAAAATATGGACATATCCTATGCAAAATATGTCTCTGAACTTCAAATCTGTGATGCACTGTGAGTTCTGCTTTCCTCAGTGCTAAAAAATACATTATGGAAGTGAAGAACTTGGAACTTAGGTCTATGAAAAAATGTTCAGTTTTTACATGTCAACAATATCCAGAAAAAACAACAAACTTCCTCAAAAGTAGTTGAATAAGCATTAGAGATCTATACATTGGCAAATAAATGCTGCTGAGGCATGTGGAACACATGTGCTTGTCACACTCTGCTATTACAGTATTTCCTGGAGGGTTTTTGGTCTATGTCACCTCACAGTCTCCCAGGTAATCCAAACCTGGTGGTTTGGTAGATAAGATGAGTCCAGGAACATTTGCTGGTTTTGGGAACTTTAACATTCTGGGTAGGTGTGATTGCACATTGTTGGACTAGTATCAGTGCCAGGGATTGCTGACCGTGCTGCATTTACTACTGTGGAAGTAGAAATTTGAATTTTTTACTGCTATATCAGATGAAAGGCCTTTACGCTTGCAATGGGATAAAGTTCCAATTCCTGTTCTCTGTAAGCAGGCAGAGTATCTTTTCCTCTGAATTCTGAGAAAACAAAGAATACAATAAATGATTTATATCAACACTGCAGTACATAGCTAGAAACCCAGACATCTCAGCTGGATAAAGTTGCTGTGAATTAGAGAATGCACACTAAATAAGTGCAAATTACATTGTCCTGCTGACCACAATGGAGGTATTCCAACTAATAACCCAAGATCTAGGTCTTTCAAAACATGTCATACATACATACAAGAGTATCTTTATGAATGTAACAGATATTAAGTTTGTAGTCCTAAATTCAAAAAAGTCTTTTGTTTCATTTGGCTGTGATGTACATACAAACAGTTGACTGACAGGTGCCTGTAGGATGCATTATACCTATGGAAAACTGAGGTCTACAATTGCTGGGTTTTGAATGATATTCTCTGAAGGTTAATCTTTTTTGGTTTTACTTTCTTTTTGTGTGTACCTTCTTGATTCATTGTGGTATGAGTGCACATGCAGATATGGACTAAAATAAATGAGTTTTCTCTTTAAAGAGTTTTTGATCTCATATTAAGAATTAAATACTGAAGCATTCTGTTTTACTGGAAACTTTCTCCTGATAACTCAGATGTGGCATGGGATCTCTCTCAGAGTCTGAAGCTACAAACTGGTAAACACTTAATCATATCTTTTCTCCTATGTTTGATACATCAGTATCAGGATTTCTAAAAAAGGAAAAGAAGGTAGTTAAGTCTTTCCCTCTTTTTTTTTTTTTTTTTTTTTTTTTTTTGTCAGAATTTTACATTTGTCTTTTTTAAGCAACATTTATAAAGAAGGTTTTGAGCCATTTCCCAGTGGGAAGATCTACTTGAGCTGACAATCTTGTCTCAACTGTTTTCCAGGGGCCCTGTGCTAAAATACCTGTCATCTGGTGTGTTGCCATTTGCTTCAATGGGCCCAGAATCAACTTTCAGCTTGCAGTTCACAGAAGAGAGAAGATCTGAAGACCTAATATGGCAAGCAAGATGACTGAAAGCTTGATTTAAAAGAATTGTCTTTCAGTTTCTTTAACATAAAGTTGAAAAGCACCAAGCCAATTTCTTTTCTTTTTTGCCCATGTCTTGATATGCTTTTCAGTTTAGTACTAAATTGAGTGTAAATTTACTGTGTGCTTTTCAGTCCAATAAGTTCACAAGCTGTATTCACTTTCTGCCCTTTCTCTCAGAAAATTTTCTCAGATGCTTTGAGTCTTTATGAGGCAATTACAGTCACATTAATATTTGCTGCACCAAGAGATGCAAATGACTGAAAAAAAATGCTGACAGCGATGGTGTTGTCTGTGAGAAGAAAGGGAATAAATTCATATAGTTTCAAGATGACATCAGCTGACAGCAGTTTACTAAAGGAGCAAGATCTCGTGTAAGATAAAAACTATTAGGGGCCGTGTCCATGGCATGAGATTGGAGTCCAGTTCTCACTGTCAGTGCAACCCAAGGGTCTGGATTAAGAATAATATGATAAAAAAACCCAAATTGTTATTTTTAACCTGGGTCAGTTTCCCAGTCTGAGTCACTGAGCAGCTGCATAGACAGTTGCTGCAATACAGAGGCAGCTATGGGGCAGATCTGAGGGCAGGGGGAGGAAAGGGAGGAGCTGGAGTCAATAAAGCAGGCACTGCTGCTGAGTGGACTCGTTCCTCAGGTTCTGGCCCTTAGGAGGGGAAAACAACGTCTGTCTGAAGGTGCCTGGTGAGGTAGGCTGGCCTGGGCCACCTGCATTTCAACAACTAAATCGAGTAAGTCAATAGTCTCCATTGACTACACTGGGAGCTTGAAAAATTTCTCACAGATAGACACCCTCTTCAAAACAACTATATTTAAGTCGGTGTTGGATCTCATACTTAATGTTTAGAAATCCACACTTGCTTCCTCTGACTTGCAGCCCTTCAGTCTTGCTAGTATTAGTGGCCTGGAGTTGTACCCTTTTAAATATAGTATGACAGGGGTGAGTATAAGAGTAAAGGGGGCTTGATTTATATATAAATTTGCTACTCCTGGCCCCAGTTTCTTGATGTATTGTGTGGGCAGTGGCAGGCTGGCCATTGTATGTATGTTGCTGTCATGGAAAAGCAAAAGTTCAAACCCTGTAACAGGAAGCAGATGGACATTCACAAGCAGAGCCATCTCTATATAGAGCATCTCAAGTTGGAAGGGTCTCATAAGGATCACTGAGTCCAGTATTTCATCTTTCAGCCTCATCTCTCATCTTTAGTGGTTTTGAGCTCTTCCAGCAAAGCATTGAATATCCTCCAGCAGAAACCCAATTTCAAGAAAACATGATGCTGTGCCATATTGCAATCAGCACCCAGACAGTGAAGGAAGTTTGCTTCATAAACAGATAGGAGGCTGTGAAGCTTAGTCTGTGGTAATGACAATGACTTCATTTAGTGGCTTGAATAAGGGGCAGTAGTGCTGAGTTACAACACATGAAGTTCAGTTTAGACTTAAGGGAAAAAAAAAAAAAAAATCATTCCAGGAGGGATGTAGCATCTCTGTTCTTGGAGATTTTCAAGAATTTACACAAAACTCTGACTAACCTGGCCTGGTATTGGCTATAATCTCAGTTTGAGCAGGAAGTTGGATTGTGTCATGCCTAGAGATCTCTTCCAGGCGACATTTCTATGGTTCTGTGCTATGTTACTTCACTTCCAATTATCTGATTTCTCTGGCAATATCTGAGCATCTTTTTCAGTACCTGCTGTAATGAAGTCTTCATCGTTTTGAAGATCTTGGAGTTACTGTAGTCCATATGAATAAATATGATATTTAAAAAATCTACCTGTAAATTCTAGTACATTGAACAGTTCATTGGATGTTTTTAATCTACCCATGAGCTTTTGAAATACTATTTACACATTAAAATATTTGTCCTGCTTTATTGCTGATTTACTTTGAAATCTACTATGCTAATAGTTTATTTAATTAAATCAAGAAAATAGAATGTTAAATATGTACAGGAATAGTTGCCAGATGGCCAGAGCAATAGCCTGGAGCTACTAAATTGAAAACATTCTTCTTTATTAGTTCAAGGCAAATACACATCTGTTAGGCACAGCCCTATATCAGGTATTTAGCCATAAAACATCCCCAAGCTCCCCAAGAGAGGGGCAGGAAAGAATCTATTTAATCCTTATGAGCTGAGACTCATTGATAGTTAAGTTGAGAGAGAGATGTTCCTTCCTCTCTTTCCCATTTCTGTAATTTAAGGTACAGCACAGTTGCAGAAAGCGGGGAAGTAATATCTCTGAGAATTTGGTCTCAAATTTTCTGACTTCCTCTTCTAATTTATGACACCCTTAAGGGTGACATAAGGACAAGTTAGTAAGATTTTTCATTTATCCCTTTTTCTTCCTTCTGTCTTGATTATTTACTGGGCATGATTATTTTGTCCTAAACTTTCAATTGACTACCTTGGAACTTTGTCAGCAACATTTGAGAAAGCAATGCAATAGAAATCATCACTTCATGACATTATCGACTTTATGTGCATCTCATTTACTTTGATGTACATTTGATTTACATTAACAACAATGTAAATCAAACAAAGCCAAGTCCTTATTAAAATGTTCAACACAGATCATGTGCCATGGTAAAATCTGGAATAGATATCTTTTTCAACTCCCTTACAAGTAGCTACTTTAAGATATTTTTCAAAACCACAGATTTTTCTATTGTGCACCATCTATGAGCACATATTTATTTTAGCATGAATCACTAAAGAAAAATAATCAGACTGCCCTGCCCCATTTATGAACTACTGAGGACTGTTCACCCACCGTGTAATGCTTCATTGAAGAAAATGCCATGAGTAACTAAGGCAGCATAAGTTCATGCCAGTTTAATGATGTAACTGTTCATTTATAGAGGGTTACTTTTCAGTGAGATGGTACTGTAAAAATATTACTGCTCAAATTAATTCTAGCTTATTAGACTCATTTGAGCAAATCAACATCACAGATGATTCAGTTTTATATTGAAACCGGCACTTCATAAACCCACAACAAACTGTCAATTTAGAAATGTAGATTAGCTTGCCTTCTCTCAAGGTTCACGTAATTTCTTTTTCTCTCTTGAGAAGAGAGATATTTTTTCCCTTCTTTTCTTCAGAGATATCTTCCAGCCATCTGGACCCTGCACTGTTGCCTGATGTTACTCTGTCCCAAAGATAGATTCTGCCTTCACTAAACTTCAAGAGGTTTTAACATCTGTAAAGTTAAAACTAGACATACACTTATTTTACAGTAGATATCTGTCCTGGCTTGGGCTAGGATAGAGTTAATGTTCTGCCCAGTTGCTGGTGTAGTGCTGTGTTTTGGATTTAACATGAGAATAACATGATGATAACACACAGATGTTTTAGTTGTTGCTAAGCAGTGCTTATACTAAGTCAAGGAGTTTTCAGCTTCTCATGCTCTACCAGCAAGAAGGCTAGAGGTGCACAAGGATCTGGGAGGGGGCACAGCCAGGACAGCTGAACCAAACTGGCCAAAGGTATGATCCATACCATACAATATCATGCTTAGTATATAAACTTGGGAGAAGCTGACTGGGGGGTTGCTGCTTGGGGACGGGATGGGCATTGGTCAGTGGGTGGTAAGCAATAGCATTGTGCATCACTTGCTTTGTATTTTCTTTTATCAGTATTATTATTATTCTCTCTTCCTTTGCTATCTTATTAAACTGTCTTTATCTCAACCCACGAGGGTTTGGTTTTTTTTTTTTTTTTAATTCTCTCCCCATCCTACTGGGAGGTGAGTGCCTGTGAGGTGCTTGGTTGCCAACTGGGGTCAAACTGTGACAGTATCTGTTTATTAGAAGACCAAAATTAGACGATATGAATCTGTTCCCAAAGGCCATGCCTACACAACAAATGAAGATGTGGTTGCAGTCTGTGCTAGCTTTAATCAAGTAAGCCCAGGCAAAATATGACAGCAGAGGTTTCAGCATAGACTGGGCTTGGGCTGACTATGAAAAAATCCCTGGCAACAGGCTATATTCATACATGCCACAACGTCATCTTCACACACAGCACAAGGACATCCTTACCCTAAGAGTAATACTGCTTGTATAAACTAAAAGATATACTGCTTGTGGGGAGATGATGATATTGGTATACATGTATCATTTCTGCCAGTTCATTTCCATAGAATCTGCTCACAGTCTTACAGTACTGGATGAGCGTAGTCATTGAAACACGAGTTAAAGAGAAAAGGACATCACATCTACCAATCTCTTTATCAATGATCAACACTACTTAGTGATATACCACTTAAATAAACTGATGATTTGGTACATGAAAATTTGTTTATTGATTATCATTGATAAGCAATTTACCTGCATATGTCCATTTTAGATGGCTATCTTGCTGATTCACTTTCCTCCTTTTGAGCTTCCAGCCATTTGCCCCTTTTTCACACACCTCAGGTGATGGTTTCTGCCCCAACACTTAGAGACATAAACAGTTCATTTACAGGCATGGTCTGGGAGAAGGTTGGGAGGAATTGGTGTAAATGTAAACCTCCTTCAGACACATCTAAACTGGGAATTTTCTTCAGTGGGAGAAGGAAATTGCTCTTTCTTCTTGGCAGTGCTTTTTCACTCTCCTCTCCAGATGTTTAAGTCCCTTGGGCTGAATATTCAATCTGCAGTTTGTGAGACTGCACTCAGAGCAAGCAGAAAAAAAATCCCCCAAATCAGTTGAGAGCAAGGAAAAAAATCAATCTTTGGTTGGTCTTACAATGAAAAATAAACAATCTTGCTCTGAAATGTGGGGATTGAGTATCCTTTCCTGTGGTTCTTCTCCAGAGCTTAGTACCTTTGCCCCTTTGTGTAATTACAGTATTGAATCCTGCCAATTTCTGATCTTGGATGAAATGCAGCTTTTAATTACCAGCTTGGAAATCAAAGGAGATTTGTATCTTCCAAGATTAACTATACTATGACAGCAGGAGTAGAAAAAACTCACTTCTGCATTTAACAATTTTTGTATAAAGCTACTAAGCAAAAATCACTAAGGGCATGCATTTAGAGCTCATATATCTAATTAATGTCATATACATTGATTTCACAATATAAAATAAAATTAAGTAATTCAATATTTACCTCTCTGGGATAAATAATACATTAGGCTATAAATGGAAAATTCTCGTACAGTTTCAACACAGGCAGTGGTCAACACTGACACTGCAGAAGATTTTTTGTTGGCTGTGTTTAAAGATTCAAACAAAAGGAAAAGCCATTAAGGACAATTAAATGAAATGAGACAAACTAGAAAAATGGCATCATGACAAAGGCCGTTAGCAGCTATGTGTGGTGGGGGAAGATGTACAGGGCTGGTGTAGAATTGCAATATCACTTCTGTATAAACTGAGTCCTGGCGCTGAAAAATGGGCTCTGTGGTGACACTCAAAAGGAATGGAAAGTCAGAGGGTAGTTTCACAACCCAGCTGAAACTACATTCCCTAACACTGACTGAATCTTGTACTACAGGCAGTTGTGGTCCCTGTGGCATAGCTCTAGCCCTTGGCTACTTTGTCTTTTCTCTGATGCTTTTGTCAAAGAATCAGAAAATCTTGCACGTAAGGATGCACCGAGCAAAAGGACGTCGAAGAGGAAAAGAGAGGGCAAGAGTATAAAAGTAGCCATGATCCCTGCAGTAGCCTGTTACAGGATTTTACCTCCGTGAGGATTACGAAGTAATTTCTGAAATCCAGTCTATGGCCCTGATTGCCCATAGCACTGGCTGTCATCTTCTTTACAGTACCGTTACTGTGTCTTCCCTTTCTCCTTCCCCTTCCAGCTGCCCCCTAGCTTGTCCTCTTCTCTACAGAGAGCAAACCTAATTCTTTCTCAGTTTTCTCATATATTGTTTTTTTCTTTGTCATTCTTAGATTTTCCAGTTGTTGTGGTTTAACCCCAAACGGTAA